>JARSSU010026568.1:0-11666 GCA_029619165.1 Eurosta solidaginis | reverse complement strand
CAGGGGTGACTCTAGAATGTTTGTACGATATGGGTATCAAACGAAAGGTGTTACTGAGCATTTTAAGGGGGAGTGGACATTAGGTCTATAGGTGGACGCCTTTTCGAGATATCGCCATTAGGGTGGGCCAGGGGTGACTCTAGAATGTGTTTGTACGATATGGATATCAAATTATAGGTATTAATGAGGGTTTTAAAAGCGAGTGGCCCTTAGATGTATATGTGAAGGTGTTCTCGCGATATCGACCAAAATGTGGACCAGGTGATCCAGAAAATCATCTGTCGGGTACTGCTAATTTATTTATATATGCAATACCACTAACAGTATTCCTGCCAAGATTCCAAGGGCTGTTGATTTCGCCTTGTAGAACTTTTTCATTTTCTTCTACTTAATATGGTAGGTGTCACACCCATTTTACAAAGTTTTTTCCAAAGTTATATTTTGCGTCAATAAACCAATCCAATTACCATGTTTCATCCCTTTTTTCGTATTTGGTATAGAATTATGGCATTTTTTTCATTTTTCGTAATTTTCGATATCGATAAAGTGGGCGTGGTTATGGTCGGATTTCGGCCATTTTTTATACCAAGATAAAGTGAGTTCAGATAAGTAGGTGGGCTAAGTTTAGTAAAGATATATCGTTGTTTGCTCAAGTTATTGTGTTAACGGCCGAGCGGAAGGACAGACGGTGGACTGTGTATAAAAACTGGGCGTGGCTTCCACCGATTTCGCCCATTTTCACAGAGAACAGTTACCGTCATAGAATCTATGTCCCTACCAAATTTGAGAAGGATTGGTAAATTTTTGTTGGACTTATGGCATTAAAAGTATTCTAGACAAACTAAATGAAACTGGGCGGAGCCACGCCCATTTTGAAATTTTCTTTTATTTTTGTATTTTGTTGCATCATATAATTACAGGAGTTGAATTTTGACTTAATTTACTTATATACAGTAAAGATATTAAATTTTTTGTTAAAATTTGAATTTAAAAAAAATTTTTTTAAAAAGTGGGCGTGTTCTTCATCCAATTTCGCTAATTTTTATTTAGCACATATATAGTAATAGTAGTAGCGTTCCTGCAAAATTTCGTCATGATATCTTCAACGATTGCCAAATTACGGCTTGCAAAACTTTTAAATTACCTTCTTGTAAAAGTGGACGGTGCCACGCCCATTGTCCAAAATCTTACTAGTTTTATATTCTGTGTCATAATGTCAACCCATCTGCCAAGTTTCATCGCTTTAACCGCCTTTGGCAATGAATTATCGCATTTTTTCGGTTTTTCGAAATTTTCGATATCGAAAAAGCGGGCGTGGTTATAGTCCGATATCGTTCATTTTAAATAGCGATCTGAGATGAGTGCCCAGGAATCTACATACCAAATTTCATCAAGATACCTCAAGATTTACTCAAGTTATCGTGTTAACGGACGGAAGGACGGACGGACGGACATGGCTCAATCAAATTTTTTTTCGATCCTGATTATTTTGATATATGGAAGTCTATATCTATCTCGATTCCTTTAAATATGTACAACCAACCCTTATCCAATCAAACTTAATATACTCTGTGAGCTCTGCTCAACTGAGTATAAAAACAGTACTCCAAAGTGAGTGAAGCATGCCATAACCATGCTTATTGCACTGTAAAAACAGTCTTGGGTCGATGTCCATAATGATCGGCGATTTAAAGTAAATGCATTACATTTGCGTCGGATATTTTAAGAAAAAACGTGTTCGCCAATGGAAGAATATATTACTCTGTCGGTGAAAGTAGGAATTTAATACTAATTTTTGATAAATCATGTATAGACAAAACTTGTGGAAATAAAGTGAGCGAAAGTATAAAATTCAACAACGGAATGCGTTTAATTAAAACAAAAAACTTAGAGCAAGCTCAAAAACTTATATCACTCACTGCTCCCAATGAACAAATATTAGGGGAAGTGTCAGAATATCCCACTGTAAATTATACTAAAGGTGTTATATACTCCAATAATTAACGTGGTATTGACGAGAAAGAGATAATTGAAGAACTAAAATTATCTTTTGTTGTTGACGTCGAAAAAATAAAAAGAAAAGTAAATGATCAATTAATCGAAACTGGGTTAGTAACACTTTCTTTCTCCTTAGCATCACTGCCAACTCATATATATATTGGATATGATAGAAAACGAGTTCGACCATATATACCTCGTCCAATTCACTGCAACAAATGCTTCCAATATGGACATATTTCCAAATTTTGCAAAAATAATGAAATCTGTATTAATTGCAGTCAATCTTCATACATAAACAAAGAGTCGAATGACAAATGCACAAGATAAACAGTTTGCATCAATTGTAAGTCTACCGACCAGAAATTCGATCACTTCGTCTTTAGTTGCATATGCCCCTCATTTGTAAAAAGAGAAGGAGCTTCACACTATACGTACTCTTCAAAAGGTTGGACATATTGTAGCACTCAAATATACAAAGAGCTGTATATTTTACCGTATACATACTCTGATGTAACAACAACCACTCACGTACATTACAAATCTATGATGACATCCCATCGAAAGCGGAAATTGACACAGCTGAAAACAGCACTCTCAACCTAGCAACGTTAAAAATACACCAGCGAGACGTTAAACAAAAACCTAGAGACCCCCTTATAAAGAGTCTTAATTTGGATATCATGCGGCTGGTAAATGAACATAAACGTACCAAATGGGAGGAGCATCTAAGGAACTGCCACCTCTCCGCGGGTGTTGGTAAGTTGTGGTCAACCGCCAAATCCCTGTATAATCCTACTAAACACAATGATAAAGTTTCTATAGCCTTCGGTGATACAATTTTATCTTATTCGAAGAAATGCGCGAGCGGCTTTTGCCGACAATTTATAATGCATTCTTCTGTAGACAAAGCCAGACGTCGTGCAAACAGACGAGCCCATAAACATAAACACGACGTCCCACCAATTACCATCACCCCCACAGAGGTTGAAGGCCAGGCCTTCCAAGTCGATAGGCCCCGACGGTATAGCCATGCCAATGCTTAAACATCTTGGCGATGAGGGAATAAAATACCTCACACATGTTTTCAACCTGTCACTGGAATCCTTTGTCATTTTCGAAAAATGGAAAATGGCAAGGATAATCCAGCTACTAAAGCCAACAAACCTGCCAACGAAGGCGAGTCTTATCGATCGATATCACTCCTTTCGCCAGTAGCAAAGACATTGGAAACTGTTTTGCTCCCTCATTTCACGGCAGGTGAAGATACCTAGCCGCGCACCAACACACATTGGGGACGAACTTTTCAAAACCACCTACATATCACAAATATTAACCGATTTTACTCACTTTTGTAGAGAAATTTTTTTAATTGAATTCTGAAGAGACTCACTTCGCCCGATTTTTTAAATTAATTAAAAAAAATTTATAAAAAAAAACAATTTTGCAAAATGTTCTTTAAAAAATTGTATTAAACAAATTAATTTTGCAAAGCGAATGTCAATTATCAATACCTACTATCTCTTAAAGTGTATATCATTCTCTTAAGTATTGAACAAAAATTGTATGTCACGAAAGTGATATATAAATACGTATTATAATATAAAGTTCTGCAAAGAATAGGCTATTTTGCAACAAATTGTTTAATAAACAAATTAATTTGAAGAATCAAGCGATGTGAGTCTCTTCAGAATTCAATTACGAAAATTTCTGTGTGCACATTGTTGCAATCAGTTGATTTTTCGAACCTGTAAGTGGTTTTGAATGAAATTTGTGCTTAATCCCCAATGTGCAACATGGCTTCCGTAAAATGCACAGCAGCACCACCGCGCTGAATGCCATTAACACTCAGATTAATTACGGGTTAAATCAGCAAAAACCCCATCATAGGACGGTGCTCGTTGCACTTGACCTGTCAAAAGCTACCAAGGCATAGAAAGCTCACACCTTCGTGCTTGTCTAAAAAGATGGACCCCTAATTACCTGATTGGTCGGCAGACGTCAGTTGAATTTAGGAACGAAATTACTAAACCTAGAAAAACTAAACAGGGGGTTCCACAGGGTGGTGCCCTATTCCCACTTCTGTTTAATTTTACAAAGCAAAACTCCCTTCCCCACCAGAAGGAGTCCCAATCATTTCGTATGCTGACGATTGCACGATTATGGCTACAGGACCTGGCCCTTCCGTTGATGAATTAGTTTCCAAATAAACAGTTATCTCCCCGATCTTTCCGGTTTCTTCACCACGCGCAACTTGGAATTTTCAACGGCCAACCTGTTTACGACGTGGAAGGAACAGATGTCGCAACTATTGGACGTACTTACGCGTCGATGGTGTCACATTACCGACTGTCAGTCACCCAAAGATCTTAGGGGTAACGTTCGATTTTACTCTAACCTTCAAGGCGCATGCCACCTAGATTGCTTCTAAAGTACAAAGTCACAACAAAATCGTCAAGTCGCTTGCCGGCAGCACATGGAGAAAAGGTACAGAAATGTTGCTCATGAGCTACGTGTCACCAGTCTGGTCGCCTGGTCTTAAAAATACACACTGGAAAGGCTACAGGCCTGCCAAATTGCTGCAATCAGAACTGCCACCGGATGTCTCCTTATGACTCCCGAACATCATCTACATAGTGAGGCCAAAGAGCTCAATATTAAAGAGCACTATGAAATGCTGAACAAAAATATCTTGCTTAATTGTCACAAACCAGGACATCCTAGCAAACAACTGCTTGATTTAGCACCGCCTCCACGGGGATTAACGTAGCATCTCCTAAAGCACTAGCAGGCCCTTAGCCAAATCCACACAGAATCGGTAAACGCCTTTGTCAGGACGCGACTGGTGAACCCCGTTATTAGCATGCAATATCCCACCCTTGCAAAAGAAGAAAGCACACTACCAAGGGAAACATGAGTCACCCTGGCCCAACTTCGTTCTGGATACTGAAACAGGTTAAACTCCTACTTGTCCAGAATCAACCCCGACATACCTAATGTATGTCCTGCATGCAATGTGTCCCCCACATGACACCAACCATCTTTTCAATTGCAAAGTGGAGCCTATGCCTCTAACACCCATCTCCCTATGGTCCGCCCCTGTTGAAACAGCCAGTTTCTTTGGACTCCCGCTAGAGGATTTTGATGACAATTTGTGAGTGGTCGCGCCCATTGAATGGGGCGAAGCACTGTTAATACAACAGCAACAACTATCGAGACGGCGGGAATAACCTCAGCGGAAGCCAACACTCTCACACTAGCAAAGCCAACGAAAACACAACCAGTAGGGCTGATCACATTCAACACGGCGTCTACAGACCACAACCACAATAAAGCAAGCTTGACGACAACCGTAGCCAAGCATAGGCTTCTTGATTACTTTGAAAAGCGGCAGCTACCAATATAAATTACAGCAAATAGTAGCGAAAAATTTTGAAAAAAATTAATTATGTTTAAAAAACGCCCAAAATAATGATTTTAGCTTTTATTGTCTGTTACTTCAATTTTAGTTTTATTGACAAAATAAAATGAACGCCACTCACTGTCGCTTCCCAAAAATAGAATTAGGTTTAATCTGGCTAGAACAGCTGTCATGATTGATTATCGTGCTGCTCTGTCGCGCCGAAAATAGCGACGCTCATAAGGACATGTGTATAAATAATACGACAGATGTGGCGACTACACCGCCGTCGCACTATGGCGCCTTTTGAGTTTTTTTCTTTGCAAAATCATAACTTTTGAACTAATGAAGATATTTTAAAGATTTGTACTGCACCTGAAAGCTAATTATTAGGCTTTGTACAATTTAAAATACAGGTGCCAGAGTAACAGGGTGCTTCACAATAATTCGTCAAATTTGAAAAATTGTAGAAAAATACATTTGTTAAAAACTGAAGGAAAAACTTTGAAATTTTTTTATGAGGATGTATTTGAACTTGAAATCAGATAAACTCGTGAATTGTATGAAGAGTGTGGCTCTACCCACTTATGATTAAAAGTTTTGTCTTTGCAGCAAGGTTATCAATCTCCACCAAACTTGATGGACGCATTACTTCTTTTAAGATGTTATACTCTTATAAAGTGAAATGTGTACGCTATAAGTATATATAAACATTGCATAAATTTACTTACATATTATTGAAAAATCCAAAACCAAATATTTTATTAATAGTTAACTAAGAAAAACTATTAAAGTTGTTCAATATTATTGAATTTGAGCCAAAGATGAACAACTAATAAATTTTTGAGCATTGCCCACTTATGAGCAGTTTTATTTTAATAACCGCTTTACCAATTTTATTGATTTCTGTAAAAATTTATTACTCTTCTGATAGCCAAAGCCTTAGCTTTAATATATACATAAAGGGTGCTTCAAAACCCATCTTAAAATTTTATAAATTTTAAGAAATGTAAAAACGAAAATTATATGATTATAATTACTAAATGAAATAACTGTACTATTTATAATAAATTTTTACGTGGCTGACTCTTTCGGGGGTGAGGAGAGGCGGCAAGCAAGGATGCTTGCGGGCCCAGGCTAGCTCGTCGTCTTGGGAGGAGTATTGCACCACCGACCTCACCCGCAGCCACATGAACAAGATAGGGATTCATACCTGCATGATGAAAAAAGGGAAAGAAAAAGCTGAAAAAGATATAAATAGACGTGAGGAGCAAAGATAGAAGGGGGAAAGCATAAGGGGCAGAAAAAGCTGGAGGCCTGTCCTGTCAGGTGGAGTTGTTGTTGTTGTTGTAGCGATTAGGTTACTCCCCGAAGGCTTTGGGGAGTGTTATCGATGTGATGGTCCTTTGTCGGATACAGATCCGATACGCTCCGGTAACACAGCACCATTAAGGTGCTGGCCCGACCATCTCGGGAACGATTTATATGGCCACATTAAACCTTCAGGCCATCCCTCCCTCCCCACCCCCAAGTTCCATGAGGAGCTTGGGGTCGCCAGAGCCTCGTCTGTTAGTGAAACGGGATTCGCCGCTCGAAGGTGAGGTTGACAATTGGGTTGGAGAAGCTATATATTGCGCTACACAACCCCTTGAATCCCAAAACAAGTCTGAAATTACAGAAGGGTTGGAGAAACTGATTGTCAGGTGGAGTCTACCCTCCCTATGCATTGCAACTTGCACTGCTCCGTGGGCACTGTGCTGACTCCTGTTTACCTTACAGTGCCCCCAAACCTGACCTTGGTCCGTCCGTCAATCAATAAGTCATTTCTCTATCACTCACCTTCACCTTACTTTGCCACGCACAAGCGAAGCACCAACACCAAAAATATGGATTTAGCCCTGCATATTTCAAGACAATATTTTCATCCAAACATTTTTATTTACAATTCTTCAAAAATAAAATAAAGTATGAAAAGGCTGTGCCAGAAATACCCTAGTATTTATCTCATCATCCAGTCTCCTTACAAATTATACAAAATTTTAACTTCATCAAAGCAATTACATAGTTACAAATACGTAGATATTCACCCTTAGGGAAATGTACGCAATACCCAAAAGAATTCAAACAAACGAAGGTTAAATGCTATTCATACATATATGCTACAAATGTTGTCTAAAGCCAGTTATAATTTCCTTACCACTCTAAAGGTATCTAATCTATCTAATGTAACCTAAAGCTATAACTAAAAAAACCGCTTCAAATTAATTTTTAAAAGAAACAACGTAAAATAATAATATAATATTTCAATTCAATTTGATTAAATACAATTTTTTGTAAAAGGAGAAAGAAAACATCAGTAAAACAGAAGGCTCTCCCCTTGCTTATTTCTAAAAAAAAATTAATTTTATGAGCCACCCTCATGTGCTATCCTACCAGCCCATATCTTAAAGTCAAACGATTCGGAAATCAAATGAAGTATAGTGTGGGTGTAAACAAAAAAAAACATTCAAAAGCCCTAATCCCTGACCTATCTCAACCGCTCAAGTAAACATACAATCAATTTTGTACTAAGCAAATTAGGTCATCGAAATAAAGCAAAAAAAACCAGTTTGGCATATTATAAACAAAATGTGTGTATGTTTGTAGTTAGGTATGTATTTATATTCCTTACGTTTTAGGTTTCCTTCTTCTATTTTCTCAAGAAGATCAGGCATCATATGCTAATATATATACATATATTCAAATATGTGTATTAGCAAAAATATTGTGCTCAAATTTCACTCACCCATATACTCGTACTCCAACGGCGCCGGTGCAGTTGAGTGGATGTGCTGAATTTGCTGAAACAGCAAGATTCAAAACAAAAACATGCATACATACGCTCACAGTAGCCACCCTCAATCACTCATTCAAGATCACTCACCAGTGGTCTTTAGTAATGAGTGCTTTGGTAGTATCAAATCTACCAGCGCGATGATTAAATGTAACAATATAAAAAAAATTATATTAGCCGGGGAAAAATTATTATAAGTGCTGAAGCAAATCCCGGGGTGTGAGGGTAATAGAAAGGTATGGTACGTTGTAATTGGTCATAAATCATGAAAAATATAAGTGTAAAAAAGATAAAAAGCAAAAATTAAAAATTCGAAAATTTTGAGCTGGTATTACCATAGGTAGACGAAAACGCGTGCAAAAAAATATGTATATTATAAGAAAGGTATCAAACGACCAAGAAAAATTGAATGTCAAACCGAAGTAGAACAAAATTTAGAAAAAACCAGAGAATGTAGAAACGAAAAGAAAAAGGATGGAGGCAAAAGTTCCACCATTAACTTATAAACTTATAAAGTATGGTGCGTGAAACTCAGAATTTTATATTTGAACAAAAGATGTTTAGTCCCGGGAATAGAATGCGTTTTTGCCCGTTTCCTATCACTATTATAGTACTTAAATAAAAATATAATAATATAAAAAATATACAAAAATAATAGTATATCCAAACACATATAACTCCCGAGCAGCTCCTCCCTCTGCCTGCGTTGATCGTAGTTTATGGATCAGGATTAAATGCGTCGGCCCAAAAATGCACCAAATCTGTCGCCAAAAAATGTGTTGTGGTTGTTGGTGGTGTCTTCCTTTAGTGTATTGCTCCTGTTTTCCACTTTGCCAAACTTAGCTTGTATATATATTTTCTTATTTTTTGTTGTATGTGGTGTCGTGGCTGTTGTTGTTGCGGCTCAACGCCGCTGGTAAAAATTTTATTTGCAAAGTTACGAAGTTCTTGTAGATAGTTCTGTGGTTGTTTTTGTTGTGGTGAGCGACGGCAAACAAAATGATAGTGTAGTGCTAATGGTTATTTAAGATGCATATACGTGTTGTTGGACGGTACGTCGCCGAGATTCAAATGTGTACAGGTGGCGGTTGGGCGTTACGCCGCCAATCTAACAAAAATGGTGTTGTTGTCGCCGAGCGGTATGGCGCCAATATAATATAGTTGCAGATTGGCGGTGTTTCGAGAATATGAGAAAGATGGTGTGGGGATTGTCGGGCGGTATGTCGCCAATCAGAAAAAAAACCAGAGGCTGTTGTGGTTGTTGCGGCCGTACGTTGCCAATAAAAAGTGCTGTAGTGGTATTTTTGTGTAGTGTGCGCCACCAAATTAAAAAATGTTGTGCGTGGTGGTTGTTGCCGGGCGGTATGTAGCAAAAATTGCCGTGCCCAGTGGTGCTTTCCAGCAGGGTGTGCCCAGGTTTTTAGCTGTTGCAACACACGTTGTAGTTTTAGTTCATTTCTGCTGCAATGGTCCGGATCGGGTGCTAGGTGGCAAACCAGATTTGTTTGGTTTTAACGTTCGCGATACACTTTTCGCCGCCCACTACTCAATTAAAAAAAGCTTTAGCTGGCCATACGATTAGCAAACAGGCTTGAACTTCGGTTTGAGGCGCGCACTAGGAACTTGGTGTAATTAAATATTTTTAAGTATTTCACACTTTGCACTCAATAATATAACAAAACTAAGTACTAAATAACTTTTGTTGTTGTGATAGAAAAAAGTGGATCATTTATTTAATCTTAACATAGTCTTCGTCACTTGAAAATATATCTAACAAGAAAACACATTTCTGAGCTGAAGGTGTCTGTAAGATCTTTTTATGATCTTACATGCCTCATGGATGATATGACTGGAACAGGAGAGATGGCCAACATGTTGAAAAGGTCCTCGTTTTGTCTAACTCGTGAGATTTTGCAAGCGTTAGTACTTCTGTATCTTTTGTAGTCCTTGTTTTTAGATTCTTGAAACTAATTCAGACAATTCTCCTAATGGTAAACACTGGTATTCTATTAAATCTTTTCCATGGGCCAAAGTTTTATGTACCGTTGGTGTTTGCTTTTTCTCAGAATACTTTTGAAGCAGCAGCTCGCAGTTTTCGATGCATCTTTTTCAAATTAGGTCCATTAACTTTTTCATGGCAATTTAAAATATTTAAATTTACTCCCAAGCGTTTGAAAATATCTCTATCGACTCTATCGAGTAATGCGAGCAGTTATTTCATCGTATTCAAAAATCTTCTTGAGGATTTTCCATTATATGTGTTGCCGTATCCATACTCTGAGGCCAAGCTCTTTATAGATGCATCTTGAATTATTTTTTCTAATGTTTGTTTTTCCTTAGACGTCGCATTGTCGTCGAAAACTCCTTCTTGTTGTGGTAGTGTATAAGCCAGTTTCAAAACGAGTTCCATGCACATTATCCTCGCATGCAAAGGAGATATTCCATACTTATAATTTATTTCGTCAATAATTGAATCATCAAGATTTTCAAAGTCTTTTTGACTCTTCTTACAGATTGGGCATTTTTTTTCTTTATTGACAACAAAGTTTAAAGTTATTAGAAGATTTCTCAAAAAAGCGACGTTTTTTGCGAGAGAAAATAGCTTATTTCTATTTTACTCTATTTGTTATCAATGTTATGAGAGTTACAATGAAGACAACAGTAAGTAAATAATAATAATTAAAATGAATTAATACTTAAATTTAGCTTAATAATTTAATATTATATGAGTATAATTAAAAATATAGTGTAGAACGTACTTTGCATCTAGATATTAAGATCAAAATTTGTAAGAAGTAGCCGTTTGACCTCGAATTTAAAGCATTGCACATTTCTTGCATTTTTAACTTCAACTGGAAGTTTGTTGAAAAGTTTAACACCATAATGTCTTAGTGATTTTGCACATCTTTCCGCTCGAAAGATACGTGGTTTCATATTTATTCTAACTCTAAGTGTATATTCTGAGGTTGATTCTTCTGGAATGTTTAAATTATGCTTTATTAAGTTATTTTTAATTTTATAAAATAATATTAAGGTTTGAAGGATGGAGTTCTTGCGTACATCACAGCCTCTCTGGTATAGCAGTTCACTTGCTGTCCTTAGCGGCAGATTTAAAATGTTTTTATTATTTTATTTGAATTCTTGTATTTCATTTGTTAGCTGTTCGGAACAAGTGTTCCAAATTCAATGTAGATGATGTGTTTTTTAGTAAGTTTAAAACTTTTCCATCGACCATTGTTAGAAGAAAATCATGCTTTATGGTAACAATATTCCCGTCTTCGATTTCAATTATGTTGGTTCAAATTTTGCGATTTGATTTTTTATATCACTTATTGTAGCTTTTATGAGTTCCGAATACTCCTTCTCATATTTAAATAATATCGGGCGGCACAATTTAACTGATGACGGCGTGGATTTTCCAATATTCTGAAGCTT
>JARSSU010026566.1:0-24617 GCA_029619165.1 Eurosta solidaginis | reverse complement strand
TCAAGATCTCATGATTTTTTTCTTACTGAGTAACGCTTAGTTATCAAGGCAGAGCGTTTATTTCCATTATCTTATATTACTTGTAGAATTAATTCATAATATTTTTTTTTTGTTTTTGTCGGGGTGTTAGGTTTGTTGTGTTCATTTTTTTTAGATTTCAATTCGGTATACTAGGTGGTACGCTTAGAGAACAATTATTAACATTATA
This sequence comes from Eurosta solidaginis, assembly GCA_029619165.1. Lineage (NCBI taxonomy): Eukaryota > Metazoa > Arthropoda > Insecta > Diptera > Tephritidae > Eurosta > Eurosta solidaginis. The sequence goes on along the minus strand of JARSSU010026566.1, from coordinate 24,409 downwards.
AATGTGGTCTCACCATGGAGGGCTTCTGCTGTATGTTTGTCTTTTGTGTATGCCGATAAGGTGCTAATTAACCCTTAACAATAACTTCGCTATAGACCCCAACTTGCTTAATATTATATATACTTATCGACTTAAACTCCTTCCTCATATTATCCACCTCGTCCGAAGTAGCAGGTAATAAAACTCACTGATGCTCATTGACCATCATCGATATCAATGATATATCTATCATCTAATGTAAGGTCGGTAGCCTTACCCTAAAAAAGAAGCACCTGTGGCAGCTCGGACTGCTCTATGTGCACATGTTTGTTATCACCTTTTCACCTCGCTCTAATTTGCCATCTCTTCTTACGTACATGGTACTATCTACCTGAATAAATTTTTTCAAATATATGTAATGTGTTCCGGCTCTCAAGTAAATAGCTTTAACTTTTATAAGCAGAAGCATAGTCCTACCCTTGTTAAAGTCTTATCATACATATATACTCCCACATATTGACCTTATAGGCTGGTTATAACAGCTAATATGACTATAATATCTCAACTTAATAGCACACATATAACCCTATTTTTCAGACAATTTTGTGTTTGCTAATAATTAAATATGCTGCTTACTAGCACAGTTTGTTTCTCTTTGATATTATATTATATCTGCGATTTTGTCCTCTATGATATGCTATATCTTATGCTTAACCTTTTATAATATGATAAATGTTTCATCTCTCTTTTTAAGTAGTCGTGCTTTGACGCGTGATTTATGTAATGCGTCTGCCACTAATTCTATTTTTTTCCTGTCGGTTATATTTAACGTGTGAATCAGGATGAGTTAAGTTACATGAATTGTTAACACGGTGTTGTAAACGTTTGCACGTGTGTAAGTGTGTACGGGCGAGTCGGCGGCAGCATTATAATAACGCTTATACTTTAATTTAATTTTATACACTTTATGACATGTACTCTACTTTAACTTTCAAATCGAACTATCAATACACAGCATTTAACCAACAACTTTTTAACTTTGTAACACCATACTGTAATCCTTTAGACCGTTGTTACACTCAACGTCATAACTTTAGAAACTCGCTTCGAATAAACTTTAACTCTGTAACTTATAAAGTTATCAGAGCTTAAACGTTGAAAACTTTAAAACTTTAAGATTAACATTTGGAAAGATATTAATTAACACTCTGACTTGTCCAAGCTAGATATCTTTACGAACTTTTTAGGTGGTTATAAGTAAAACCAACACTTTACTCTTTTAAATGTAACTGTTCCTAAAAACCAGTTTCACCACACTTTATCCTAAAAATGATCTGATTTAATATTTATCTTAATATAAAATCTATATTAATCAAATCTCTCCCCTCAAAAATACATAAAACAATAATTACCGTGGCTATTCACTATAGAAAACTAAAGATAACAGAAACAATCGCTTCTATTAAAAAAGTACAAAAAATTGAAGCAACTATAAAAAATATAAAAGGCAACTCATATTCACCGCCATTTAAAAATATAGATAAAAGCGACATTTTTACGTCGGCTTTGTCATCTTTTGTATAGTCGGTGTGATCTGTTAATTAAGATTTAATTGAGTTGATATTGACCGCTTATTAGGCGAGGCGCGGGACTGGTGAACAAAATCGAAAGCTGTTTAAGAGAAAAGCATTTTTGGTATGTACAATACTAATGAATAAGATACAAAACCAAAAATGAAATCATTAATACTTAACTTGAATATAACACCACCTTTGACTACGTCCTTTCAAAACTTTATAATTTAAAAAACTTCTTTAAAGAATAAAACAAATGAACTCTTTTTAAACCACTAAAAAAAATCTACACCTAACAGAACAGAATGACTTTCACTTTTACTTTTTGGAAAACTTTAACACTTCAAATTATTAGGATTAATTTCATATTATTTCTTTTATTAAAATACTCATTCAATTTAACCCTTTTCCTTTTCAGTCTATGATTTACTTTACACTTTCTCATATTCGTCACACAAAACAGCATGTAATTAAACACATATATTATTTATATATCAACTACCCCAAGTTTTATTTTTATTTTAACAATTAACTTTTTTTACATAAAACTTCCTATTTTTTATAACTTTTAATTAACATCGACTTTAAATCTTCCCCGTTAACCCCTTCTATCTAACTCAACAACTTATCACCGTCTCGCATATGAACATTACAAAACTAATATAATTTAATTTGAAGAAATAAGTCATAACAATTAAGACAAAATTATATTTAAGTGTTAAAAAAAAACGAAAAACAGTAAACACACTGTAGAAGATAAAAAGTTAGTTAACCTTAATGATTGAAACGCTTAACTGATGAAAACTGAAATAACTTTAAATTTAAACGCTTAAAGGTAGAGGGTTTAAAAGATAAAATCTTAAAAAAGATAGAAAAACTTTATAATTAGGAAATTAACTACACTTAGAACTATACTATAACTCTATCACGGATGTTAAAGGGAGAATTAAAAGGACTTAAACAAAAAAATTATTAAACTTTTTATTTATAAAAATAAAAACACTCTAATAACACTTCATACACAATAAACCTTTTACATAAACAAAACATTTAACTTCTGTCCAATAACACACCTTTTAACTTATGACTTATGACCAAATCTATTAAATCAAATGTAAAGATAACTATATAACCACTGCATAGGCTTTATTAGAATGTTCTTACATTCAATACAACATACAATCATTTAAAAGAACGACACTCCCTCTCTAACTCATTTCCCACTTTAAAACCCCAAATATAAAAATTAAACAAAAAACATAAATAAAAACTCCTTGATTTAACATATATACTTTTACTAACTCCTTCTCTTAATCTTTTCTATATATTTTTTAAACCAATTTTTATTTAACAAGTCTTTTAACCTAAATCAAAACATATTAAATTAAACATCTCCTTTCTATTCTTCGTTTTTCTTTTTAAATATAAAATTATTTATCTTAACACTCAACATTCTACTTAATAAACCATATAACTAACTTAAACATCCATCTTTAACATTAACAAATATAACTCTTTTATCAACAGATCCTCTCAGTTTTAAAATATTTATACGCTCTCTTCAAGATATTAACACTATCAACTTTAATCATATCTTACTTAAACGATACTCGAACCTCTAGAGCTAATAAAACAATAACAAAACAAAAAAACTTTAAAAAACCACTATTTCACATCTAATGCTTAACAACTTTAACAATAACATAACAAAATAACTTCTCCTAAAAAAAAAAGAACTCAATATAATGATAACTGTAAAAAGGAGTCTACTGAAACTTTCGCTTTAACGACTAAAAACTCTACAAAAAAAAGGTTCGTTTAAAAGAAACATAGATAAATGGAGGGCTTTAAACTAGATTAAACCTTACAACCATTGTTATACCTCTATACCAAATACTTCAACTTTAAAATTCCACCTTTCAAAATAAACTTTAAACTCCCCTCCTGAAATACGTCACACATTAATCAAACAATTAGAACAATTTAAACTAAAAGCTCATAAACATAGATAAAAAGAATATAACAAAAAATGAAAGGTTATGAAAACTATTAATATAGAAAATAAACAGCTTCACACAGCTCAGTTAGTATATAAAACATTTAATACACACTTATATAAAACAAAACACGCTTTAACGAGAAACGGCTAGAAAACATTTAAATTAAATCACGATCCTCTTATAAAAAAATCATAAAATTGTACATTAACTTTGTGTACAAATTATAAGTGTGCCTTAATCTTTGGGAAAGTAAGAAGAAGGGTATATACTATACTGTTAGCATATTGGTGTGTGGTGGAGTAGTTCTAAAGATTTAGAAAAAATACAAAAATCGAGAGAAGATAGGAATAGGGAAGGGGTGACAGCAGGCTCAAAAAAGCGTCTTACTAAACTTTAATTGTCTAAAATAAAAAAATATCTTCAGTCTACTCTACTTTATAAAAATAAAATATAATCTATTATTAACTTATTCGTCTCCCTATATCCTAAATCACAACGGAATTTAAAAAAAAGGGAGTCTAATACCTCTAACTATTAGGTCTACTTATGAACGGGTGGCTAAAAATAAGAGGTTTAAACTAAACTTTCTTTTTAAAAACTTAACTATAAATTAAATACTAAAAATAACAATAATAAAAACACATGTTTCTCTTCAAAACTTATTTCCGCTATTATAAAAAAATAAAAAAAACTTTAAATCTATTTATTTATATATTACCTAATATAATTAAATTTAACTCTATACATACAGTATTAAAAATTTAACGATCTACATATTCACTTTCATAAACATTTTACAATAATAATCTAACGTCATATTTAATAATAATTTATCTAACAACGTCTAAACATTTTAATAATAATTAACCTTTCATAAATAAAAACAGTACCTAAATTTAAAACAAAAATAACCTACTATTCTACGACTAACTACTGTCGCTTCTATAAATAAAAAAATAAAAAATGAACTATTCAATATTATATTAACAACTTATTTAAACATTTTAGATACAACCTTTGTTATATAATTTATTCTACTTTCTTTTACTTGCATTTTTTCTCTTTTTATATTATTTTAAATATATTTTCGTTTTTCTTTATTATTCGAATTTAATTTTATTTTATATTATAGATTATTTAAATCTTTTATCCGCTTTATAAACTAACTAAAAATAATAATAAAAATATTAAAACTTCTAATAAACATCTAAGTCAACTAATACACAATACTCATTTATACACACTTTAAATCTTATATAAAAAAATCCTATCTAAATGGTCTATAACTATAAACTATAAAAGGGAGAAGAACGGGGGTGGTAAAGGCCAACAACGACTTCTCATTTCTAACTCTAGTATATAAAATCTAATAACAAATAAAAAAAATATCTAAATACAGTACAACCTATCTATTAAATAAATTACTACAATAATAACCACTTTATATTTAATTTTTTTATTTATTATAAATTGAAATAACATATATACATAAATTATATATAATTATTTTATATATATTTAATAATTTTTTATATTTAACAACAAATATCTAAAAAAAAAAACGTTCTTATAAAAAAGAAATCTAAAAATAACGACAAAAGGACCATCGGCGGGAGGAGACACCTAAATTCACCAACGTTTATTAGTCTAATAATAACTATGGAACTGCCGTTGTTCTATACCTTATACAATAACCTTAGATGTTACACTCATATTAACCTGCAAAAACGTTTAAACAAACTAAACACTGTACCTATCACAATAATATACCTATTATAAAAACCTAATACTAACTATTAACAAACCGTTTGGAGAATCGCGGGAGCCGCACACGAAGACAGAAGTAGTCTAACTTTACAAAAAAAAAAAGACAAAACATGTTTCTAGTTCACTAAAATAATTATATTTGGCCATTACGTATACTAAACTACTTTTTTAGATCATATGTCTATACTTTAACATAAATAATCTAAACTAATAAAAAAAAATACATAACACTTAAATTATTTTTTTTTAATTTATTAAAAATTAAATCTTATACTTTTAAAATCGAAAAAAATATACCTTCTAAAACCTTAATATACGTCTAACGTCTTATATAACTAAGAAAATACACAGTCAAATAATTAAATCAATTTAAATAAAAAAACTAAACTAATAGATAACGTACCATATTATTTCATCATTAAATTTTACCGTACTATTAAAAGTCCTACTAAAAACCTAACATAATAAAATACTAATCTAAACATAACTATTATAAATAAATAACATAAATACCTACCAAAAACCATACACTTCTATTAATAACTTTAATCAAGTAACTAACTCTATATTCCCTTAAAACTTTTAAGAATATAAAAATCTGTACTATAAACTTATAACTATTTAATAAAAATCATTTATAAAACGGAGAGAGGCTTAACATTACTATAACAAATTAAACTAAACTATAATCTATACTAACTTTACTAAATTATAACAAATTAAACTAATAAAAAAATCATTACATTATTAAACAGAATAAACCTTAATAAATAAACTAAAAAAAAAGTCTTTCATATTACTAAATAGATGTACATAAAAAAAGAAAATACACTAAAATTATACGATAAACTCAAATAATAAAAAAAAACATAACTTTACTAAATACTAACTAACTTTAATCTAAAAAAAAAACTCTAAAAATAAAATAAAAAAAAAACACTTTCTAAACTTTATAAAACATACTACGTTACAATAATTTAACGTTCTTTAACCTAAAATAAAATAATAAATCCATATAAAATTAATACAATATAAAACAACCGTTAATCCATTCTCTAAACATAAAAAATAAAAATAAAATTCATGAAACCTTATCATAATTAAATCTATAAACTACCTTATTTAACTTTACTAATAATTCTAATCTAACAATATTAATAAACTATTATAACAGATCAAATGAACTTTCTTAACATCTAAATCAAAATTCAACTTGTATTAACATTAACATAATCGTCAAACATAAAGTCAATAAAAAAAACAAATAATTTAATAAAAACTGAATTAACTTTAAAGAAAAATACTAAACACTACTAATAAAATAAAAAAAAACTTTAAATTGAATAACTATCTATATTAATTATAATCCTGACTACAAATTTTTATTAATTTTATTTTATTATAAATTTTAAAACACTATAATATATTAAACATAAAACGTAACTAGAAAGAAAAAGTCCTAAACTATTTAAAACTAAAAATTAATACATATAGATAAAAGTAAAGAAAAACGCTTAAAGTGAAACTCTGTAAACTAATCGTTAAAAAACTCTAATAAATACGGATATTAAAACGGGTTTTCAGATGAACAGGAGAGAAGGGGGTCTTCAACATAACGAGGCGGGGTGTTGACAGGAAATTCGTCATATCGCGATAGGTAGACCAACGTCTTCATACAAACCATACGATAGTCTTTGTATCATAAACTTTTAAAAACAGATACTAAAAATCCAAAAACTAAAAAACAAATACTAACTTTTGGAGTAGGAGGAAAGGGATAGAGTAGTATGGAGGGGGCTTTTCGGACGACACACGTACCATAAATTAAACTTAATAATTAATTAAAATAAATAAGAGATCTTATATTAATTTAAAATAATACTAAAACTCTATAAAGAATTCATAAGTACTCATATATAATAATCATAAAAACTACATAAGATTTAACAGGAGTGTACGCCGGGTGTCGAGAGACATCAACGAAATCTTATAATCTCATAATACAATATAACCAAAAACACTTATAATTAATTAATCAACAAAAACATTTAACTAGTAACTACTTTAATATATGATAAAATGAAAAATCTACCTTTATATATTTAATTTATTTTTCAAGTAATTTTATTATATATATTGTATTATAATTAATAAATTATTTATTATTAACTTTTTTTTTTTTTTTAATATAAAAAATAACTTAAATTAGGAAGCTACAGAACTAGCTTTTATATTTAATAATAAATAATAATTAATTTTTTACATGCTATTGATAATCTAAATACTAATAATAAAATAGATCGAAAGTTTAACGGTGAGTTAAAACGGCGGTATGTCGTAATCACGTCTGGTTAATAAGAGCGGTTAGCGTGTTAGAGGGCCTAATTAACGGGAGCTTAAAAACATAACATAAGAAGCCTCTATAAAATAATATACTAAAAACCCTTTAAATATATTAAATATTTATTAAAATATTTTATATTATTTATCTTTATTATATTTTATTATTTATTATTTTTTTATTTATAATTAACTTTTTTGATTAATTTATATCTTATTATTTTATTAATTTTTTTAAATATAATTATTTTATTTAATATAAATAAATTAATTAAATTATTTACATTTATATTAAATTATTTTTTATTTTAATTTTTTATTTTTTATTTATTTTTAATTTATTTTTAATATTATTTTATATCTATTAAATTTACATGCCTTAAGAAAAGCGTAACGTGATGCATATTTCATAGACAAAGTGTACAATAATATAGAATACAAAAGCTAGGAGACAAGAATGGACTTACTACTACAATACAAAAATTAGAGAGAATAAAAACCTACATTACTTTAAGCAAAACTTCTAACTCTCTAGCTTATAAAGATGAATAGTATAAATAATATTCACATATATAAACTAATATTTGAAAAGAGTTTAAAAATAAGAAAAAAAAAAAAAAAAAAAAAAAATTATTAATAAAATGAGAAACTATTCAACTGATATATAAAAAGAAACATAAACAGCTAAGTTCGTATTTCGATGGAAGAATAAAAAAAAAAATGCTATATAAAAAAATAAAAACTACAAAACAAAGTAATAAAAAAAAATTTAAAAACGCGAGTCATAGGTAAAAAAAAAAAAACGTAAAAAAAATTACTTCTAAACAACACAACACCTTTCACAATCCCACTATAACACTTTTAATAATTTTCAACTTAAAAAACCTTTAAACTAAGGAAGAAGAACAGTTTGAAATAACTTGTGATATAAACCTGTTGACGTTTAAAAAAAGAAAGATTATAAAAAAAAAAAAAAGAAAATGTCAAAACTTTTAGTAGCTTTAACAAATTGAAAAACAACTTAAAGATTTTAAAACATTAGAAACATAGCTTTAAAAAGAGATGACAAATCAAAATTAAGTGAAAAACGATTTAAGATAAGAAGTTAAAAACTATTATTCCCCGCCACTTTCATAAACTTTCTAACAAATATATAAAAAAAATTAAAATTAAAAACATGTAATCCTTGGTAAAACAGCATTTTAAAAAAAATATATTAAATTAAGTATAAAACAATCTTACAAACAAAAAAAAACTAAAAAAACAAAAACACGCAAAAGATTTTAGTACACTTTAAAAAAAAAAACCTTTAACCTAAAAAAAAAACTCCAACTTTGAAAAAACTTTACATTTACAAAGCAATCTATAACAACAAAACGTTAACACAAAAAAACAAAAAAAAAACTCTAAAAACACAAACAAAAAAAACCTTTTCGATAGTAACTTTTAGAATTAAATATGGTATAATTATTTATAAAAAATATACAATATTATATTTCATTTAGAACTTTTAATTGAAATCAATTTTCACTATTTATTCAATAAGCCAAAAAAATAAAAAACAAACTTTAAAATAATAACTAAAGACTTCTCTCAAAAAATAAAAAATTATTAAAACACAAAAATAAAAACTTTCTAAAATAAAGCTTTTTTTAGAAAAAACGCTATAATCTTCTAAAAACTTATCATAGACAAAAAAATAAAAATCACTGCTTTTAAAAAAAATAAAAAAAACTCTTTTACATTAGACTCAAATAAAAAAAAAAAATAAAAAATAATATAAATAATATAATAAAAAAATAAAATAAATAAAAAACAATATAAAAATATAAAATAAAATAATAAAAAAACAAATAATAAAAAAAAAAATAACAAAAAAAAAAATATAAAAAAAAAAAAATAAACCAAAAAAATACAAAACAAAAAAATAAAATAAAAAAAAAAATAATAAAATATAAAAAAAAAAAACAACAATTAAAAAAAAAAAAATAACCAATAAAAAAAACAAAAAAAAAAAAATTAAACAAAAAAAAATATAAAAAAACACAATTAAATACAACTATACCATATAAAACAAAAAAAAACATAAAAACTACCACCATAAAATTTAAAAAAAAAAAAAAAAACAAACCAAAAATAAAAAAAAATAAAAAAATTAAAAAAAAAAACAAAAAAACAAAAATATAAAAAAAATAAAAAAAAATAATCAAAAAACTTATACAATAAAAAAAAATTAAAAAAAAAAAAAATAATAAAACAAACAAAAAAAAAAAAAAAAATAACCAAAAAAAAAAAAAAAAAAAAATAAATAAAAAAAATAATAACCCCAAAAAAAATAAAAAAAAAAAAAAATAAAATAAAAAAAATAAATATAAAAAATAAAATAAAAAAACCCATATAAAAATAAAAAATAAAATAAAAAAATAAAATAAAAAAACAAAAAAAAAAAATAAAAAACAAACCTAAAAATACAAAACTAAAATAAAAAATAAAAAAATTATCAAATAAACAAAAACCCTAACAATAAAAAAAATAAAAAAAAAAACATAAAATAAAAAAAAAAAAAAAATAAATATACCATCCACAAACAAAATAAAAGAAAAAAAACTAAAAAAATAAAATAAAAAAAACAATAATAAAAAAACAAAAAAAAAATAACAAAAAAACCAATTACTATAAATAAAAAAAAAAAAACTAACAAAAAAAACAAACTACAAAAAAATAACAAAAAACAAAATAAATTAAAAAAAAAATACATATAAAAAAAACCAAAAAAAAAATAAAAAAAAAAAACAAAAAAAAAAACAAAACTGACCAATTCACCAAAATAAAACATATTAAACTCAACAAAATGCTAACCACTAAACTCACTTAAAAAAATAATAAAAAACATAATATCAAAAAATTTTACTTCTTTTATAATGTTAATACCACCTTTTCTAGAAGCTATTAAATAAAAAAACTTTAAATAACTTATACCAAAAATTATATTCATATTTAAACTAAAATACCATTATAACAAACTATACCCCTATTAAAAAAATAACTTTTTTCTCACAAACCTTCTTTCCAGCCGCCCATCGATTTACAACAAAACAAAATAATACTCATTTGCTCCTATATCTAAAAAAAACACATAATAAACTAATTAAAGCGATAAAAAAATAAATTAAAAAAATAAAAAAATATAATATAATACAAAATGAAAAACACACCAAGACAACTCAAATAATCCAACATAACAACTTCTAGCGTTAAAAAAAAAAACATTATAAAAAAAAACAAAACTCTTTAAAAAAATAAAAAACTATTAAAAAAAACAAAATCTTTTACACAAAAAATACTTCCTAAAAAAACATATATACCAAAAGAAACGCGCTGTTGAAATAAAACAAAGACACTACGTACGAAATGAAACACACGGTATAAACCATTTGATCCTTCCTTCTTGCCTACATCTTAGTCGCTAACCTTCGCCTGAAAATTTCATATTAATGATAATAAAGGATATATGTAGCGAAAATAAAACGAACTTTTTAAAAATATTAAAAAATATAAAATATATTTTAAAACTTTTATAAAAAACATTTTTTTCTACTTTTTAAAAAAATGGATTTAAAACTTCCATCAACCGTTTCTTCTCACATTTCCAACTTATGCTCCGCATCACACTTTTCCTTACTTTTTATATTTTTTAAATAATATTATTTTTACACTTTAATCTCCTTTAAAATATTAATATATTTTTAAAAATAATTTTTTATTTTTTTTTTAAATTTTATTAAAATAATTATATATAAATTAAAATATAATTCACTTTTATAAAAATACACTAAAACTTTTAAAAATAAATAATAATAATATTTTTAGGACTTATTTTTTTTTTTATAAAAGCCCATTATATCACTCACTTTATTTTTTTTTATTTTTTCTCACCTATTACTTTTAATTATAAAAATTAAATTTTTAAACTTTAACAAAAAAAAAGTAATTATAAAATTTTTTTAAATAAATATTCTTAAAATATTTTTTAAAATAATTATAAAATAAATAAAAAACAACTGAAACGCAGAAAGAATTTTTTAACTTTTTTATAAATTTTTTTTTATTTTTTTTTTATAATATTTTTTATTTATTTTTATTTTTTTTAAATTATTAAAAAAATTTTTTTTTTTTTTATTTTTTTTATATTTTTTTTTTTTATTTTGTTTTAAATTATTTATTTTTTTACTTAATTTTTTTTTTTTTTTTTTTTAATAAAAAGGGGGGGGAGGGGGGGGGGGGGGGGGGGGGGGTAAATACGCTTTTATATTAATTTATTTTTTAAACAAATAATATAGTTATAATAATTATTTTTATTGAGTGTATGCTATATATAAATATTTAAAATAATGCTATTTTAATATATCTTTTATTTAATAACTTTATTAAATTATAATTAATTTATATAACCTTACATTAATTTTTATAAAATTTTATTTATTGTATTCTATTTATAATTGTACTTTTATTTAATTATGCTATTACTTTATACCTTTTTAACACTTGCCTTTTAATTATTTATTTTCTATTTTATAATTTGCTTTTACACCAATATGCTTTTACCCTTTTATTAATTTTTTTTTATGCCTTTTTAATTTTTAAACTACAAATATTAAAGTTAAATATTTTATCATTTTACTATATTAGTTTATAATTATGTCTTTTATTGCTTTTAAAAAATTAATTAATTTATATACACCATTAATCTTATTCTCTATACCACCTATTTATTAACCGCTCATACTGATTGTGCTTTTCTTTGATTACATTCCGAAGAAGACCAACTTGAGCTGGTTGAGTTTTCAATTTTTATTTTTTCAAAAGTTGTTATAAATAAAATAGCGCAAAAATGAAATAAAGCAATAAATTTTAAGCTTAACGTCCTTTATTATAATAGAGTTCTAAAATAAAAAACGTTCCCATTTATCCCACTAGAAAGTAATAAACTAATTACTATAGGAGTATAGAAAATATCCAACTACTTTATTCACATATATAGGACAATTATAATCAAACAAAAAAATTACTAAATTTTTTAAACATTAGTAATATTTTTAAATAATAAATTATTTTTTTTTTTATATTTTTTTAATCGTTCAAAGTCTAATTCTTAATTTTTAATCTTTATAATATATTAAAACGAACTATGTAGGCAGCTATCAAAAAAAAAATCAAAAATTAAAAAGAAACTTATATTATTCTTTACAACAAAACTAGTAAACTGAGAAGGGTGTCTTGAAGCTTTAGAAAGAAGATCTATGTAAATATATATAAACTTAATTTTATCAGTTTCAATTATTTTATATTTTTTTTACACACACCCCCTTACCACTTAGTTTCCTCTAAGTGAATTAATTTTTTAGATATAATTATTACAAAAAAAAACATAAAAAATTATTAACAAAAAAAAAAAAAAAAAAACAAAAATTGAAAATTAATTAAGTGTGTATAGAAAATATTCTAGAAAAAAAAAACCAAAAAATTAAATACAATACAAAATAATAAAATAAAAAATAAAATATGATTAATTATAAAACAAATAATAAGAGTCGAAAATTAATAAATGACAGTGAAAATAAAAAATCCAAAAAAAAAGTATAAAAAAAAATTAAAACCATTTACGAAAATCACTTTCTAACAATATCTCAAAACTAAATTTTTTTTTCATTTATTTATTTTTATAAAAAATTGAAATTTTTTTTGACTACTTTTGAAATTTACTTTTATACTGAATAAATAATAATTTACTTTTATTTTTGTGTTTTTTTTATTTTTGTGTTAAATAATTTAAAATTTGTTTTTTTTATTAATTTTTATCTTTTTTGGGTTGTTTTATTTTAAATTTTATTTTAATTTAATTTTGATAATAAATTTTTTTTTTTTTAAAACTTAAAAAAATCAATAAAGGTTTTATTTTAGTGTGTGGAGAATTAATGATTATTTTATTATACTTTTTTTTGGTATTGTAATTATTTTGTTTTAAATACAATGATCATGTTTTTGGTGGTAGCTGTACTAATTTTTAAATAATTAATATAATATAAAAAATAAAATATACAAATAAATTATAAAAGTAAAAAAAAATTATATAATAAAAAAAAGTGTATTATTTCAAAAAAATTAATTTTATATATAAATTTTATTTATATAATATAAATATAAAATTTTAAATAATAATACAAATTATTTAAATTAAAAACAATTAACATAAAAAAATACAAAAAAAAAAAAAAAAACATAAAAACGAATTACAACTATATAAATATAAAAATTATTTCTTAATTCTTTTACTATTTTTCTCGATAAATTTTTTTTATTATAAATCTAAAAAATAATAAAATGAAAAGAAAAATGAGTTAAATAAAATTTAATTTAATTTAACTTTTTTTTGTATATATGTTTCTTCGGAGTTTTACTTAGTTTCTTTGATTCGTTGCTGATTTGATTGTATTGTTAAATGTATTTCTAGTGTGTTTAAATTCGATTGGTGGATTGTAGATAAAATTTTCGTTTAATTTGATTTTTTTTTTCTTTAGTAATTTTTTGTGATTTTGTTAGTTTATAAATATATATATATTTTTTTTTTATTTTTATTATTTTCTTTGTACATTAGGGGATAAAAGTATTGATGTTCGATGTTCTTATATTTTTAAATATATTTTGATCTATATAAGAAGTGTTATATATTATTTATTACCTTCTATAGTAAAGACAACTAAACAAGAAAAATTAATATTTATAATCAGTACGACTTTTTTTACAATAATCACATTAAATTATCATTTGGGTTTGAATTTTTAAATTGCTTGTTTTTGATAATTTAATATCAATGAAATAAATCGATCAGCTAAATTGATACAAATCATCACAATTAAAATACTGACATATTATAATGTAAATTTAGATAAAAAACACAAAAATATCAATATATTAAAATTATACATAAAAAAATAATTACGTTTGTTCCTTTACGTTTTTTTTTTCTATTTCTTTACAAACTCTCTAAGGAAGAAAAAGATAGATTGCTATTTTTTCTGTAGCTAATATTCCAACCATATTATTAAAATAATTATAAACTATTACATTATAATACACCCACAAAAACTAAGGAACTTAAAAAAAATTTACACACAAACCAAAAACACCCACAACCTAAATACACTTTCCAAAAACAAAAACTTTTCACTTTTCTTTTTCCATTACTTTTTTTCCTATCTTTTACATTAAATTCACTTTCACTTTTTAATCAATATTAATTAAAACAACACTCTCTAACAAACAACTATTACTTATTTATTATAACCTTAATATACCTTTACAAATATTAAGATTTAAATATTTTTTTTTAAAAATTCCTTCTACTATTTAACTTTTAATATTTTCAAAATATAATCTAACTTTTTTTCTATTAAATCATATATATTATTTTATAACTACTATCTATCACACTAATAAAAACTAAATTCTTTTACATCATTACTTTTTCCCTACTATTTTTTCAACAACAAACTCAACTTTAACATTTTTTACAATAATACTCAACCTTTACATTATTTAATTCTTAGTATAAATACCTTTAATATTAAAATAAATATTTCATAAACACAATTTCATATTTAACATTCTTAACCAACCTAAATTAATTCATTTCTTTCACTTTTCAACATACTTTAGCTTCAACAATCACCACCAAATTCAGAAAAGAAAACACCATTTCCTCATCTATATAACAACCTGTTAATAGACAATAAACCAAAACTCACATAAAACAACCACATAAACACTCACAAACCTAAAAAAACAAAAACTCAAATTGAACTACAACCTATAATAACAATAACAACAAAACCCTTTCGCTTTCCCCCGCTCTGCTTTTTATTTAACAAAATTATAACTCTCCACAACAACCCACTTTTTCGCTTTAATACCCACACTTAAACTTTTTTTACCACAAACTTGAAAATTTCTAGCCTCTTCCCCACTTGTACACAAGACTAAACGTTCTCCGCTTTTGTTTTCAAACTTTACACAACACCACTTTTTAACTTCACTTTTTTTACAATAATACGAATTTAAACCACACCCCAAAAACATAAATAACCAATGCTTCACCCTTTTAAAGATAAATACTGACAAAGTCTTCTACTTCTCACATTAATACCTTTTTAAAAAATATAAATCATTTTAAACATTTTTAAATTTTTATTCTTTCCACCATTTTTTTTTATTTCATTTTAGTTTCTTAGATTATATTAACTACTTTTCCAAATAACATATTTTCCTTTCCATTTTATTTATTAAGGAGCGGGAGGAAGGGGGAGGAAAGAGAGGAGAGAGGAGCAATGAAAAAAGGAGGAAGGGGGAGGTCGCGAAAAAAGAAAAAAAAAACGGGAAGAAAAAAAAAAATAACTTTAACTTTCGCTTTAACATTTAACATTCACTTTAACTTTAACTTTAACTTTAACATTAACTTTAACTTTAATTTAACTTTAACTTTAACTTTAACCTTAACTTTACACTTCACTTTAACTTTCACTTTAACTTTAACTTTAACTTTATTTTTAACTTTAACTTTCGCTTTAACTTTAACATTCACTTTAACCTTAACTTTAACTTTAATTTTAACCCTTAACTTTAACTTCAACTTTAACTTTAACCTTAACTTTAACTTTAATTTTAACCTTACTTTAACTTTGACTTTAACTTTGACTTTAACCTTAAATTTACTTTAACTTTGATTTTGACTTTAACTTTAACTTTCATTTACTTAACTTTAGCTTTAACTTTATTTTTAACTTTAACTTTAACTTTCGCTTACTTTAACATTCACTTTAACTTTAATTTTAACTTCAACCTTAACTTTAACTTTCACTTTAACTTTAACTTTATTTTTAACTTTAACTTTCGCTTTAACTTTAACATTCACTTTAACTTTAACTTTAACCTTAACTTTAACTTTAACTGTCCTGTCGTTGCGGGAACAATACCGATATATCTTCTCGTTGAGGAAAGAAAAACAATATATGACAACGGATCGCAAGCAAGTAGAGCTGCTGTTGCCATGCAGGCGCGAGAAGAATCGATCCGACGCTGGCAAGATCAGTGGAGCAACAGCATCGTAGGAAAGTGGACTAGGGAACTAATCCCTGAACTGAATCCATGGTTGAAGCGACCGCACGGAGAGGTAGACTTTTACCTGACCCAGTTTCTAACGGACACGGTTACTTCCGCAAATACCTACACAGAATGGGTAAGGTTGATAGCCCGAGCTGTCTGTACTGTGGGAAAATAGACGATCTACGCCACACCTTCTTCGAATGCAGGCACTTCTCCCATCAGCGAAGGAGGATAGAAGAGGTACTTGGCGACCTATCCCCGGGCAGTGTCATTAATAACATGACCTGTCGAAGAGACAGATGGGATACGGTCAGCACATATGTGAGGCATATACTTACCAGTAAACGAGAAGACGGATGCCTAGCCCATTAGCGTGAGAGTAGCCATAGAGCTCACGTAGCGCGCACCCGTACCCGAAGTAATGCTAAACGCGGTCCCAGGTACGGGGGTTTGCGCGGGCCGTGGGAGGTTAGGTTTTAGTGGGTAGGCCTTCATGGAAGAAGGAAGTCCTACACTCGGAGAGTCTCGCAGTGAGGCTTAAATATCCCGGTCAGTGCATAAAGCATTTCCTCCTTCCACGAAACACACACTTTAACTTTAACTTCAACTTTAACTTTGATTTTAACCTTAACTTTAACTTTAACTTTAACTTTAACTTTAACCGTAACTTTAACTTTGACTTTGACTTTAA
The DNA here is from genome assembly GCA_029619165.1 of Eurosta solidaginis. Classification (NCBI taxonomy): domain Eukaryota; kingdom Metazoa; phylum Arthropoda; class Insecta; order Diptera; family Tephritidae; genus Eurosta; species Eurosta solidaginis. The sequence continues at coordinate 6,899 of JARSSU010026566.1, read as the reverse complement.
CTTAAACTTTGATTTTAACTTTAACTTTAGCTTTAACTTTATTTTTAACTTTAACTTTAACTTTCGCTTTAACTTTAACATTCACTTAACTTTAACTTTAACCTTAACTTTAACTTTGACTTAAACTTTAACTTTGACTTTAACTTTAACTTTAACCTTAACTTTAACTTTCACTTTAACTTTAACTTTATTTTTAACTTTAACTTTAAACTTTAACCTTAACTTTACTTTAACTGTAACTTTAACTTTAGCTTTAACTTTAACTTTAATTTTAACTTCAAGTTTAACTTTAATTTTAACTTTAACTTTAACTTTAACCTAACTTTACTTTCACTTAACTTTAACTTTATTTTAACTTTAACTTTCGCTTTAACTTTAACATTCACTTTAACTTTACTTCAAGTTTAACTTTAACTTTAACTTTAACCTTAACTTTCACTTTAACTTTATTTTTAACTTTAACTTTCGCTTTAACTTTAACATTCACTTTACCTTTAACTTTCGTTTTACTTTAACTTTAACTTCAAGTGTAACTTTAACTTAACTTTAACCTTAACTTTAACTTAACTTTCACTTTAACTTTAACTTTATTTTTAACTTTAACTTTCGCATTAACTTTAACATTCACTTTAACTTTAACTTTAATTTTAACTTTAACTTTATGATCCGGGGTGGGCGTGAGCTTAGCACCTGCTAACAAGCCACCTAAAGCCCCCATTACTGATACTTAGCATAGACTTGACTTGACTTGGCGTAAACTTGGCAACTTAGCCACGATTATACTCCACTTGGCGCATAAAATCTGGCATCATAATCAGTGTTGAAATTTATTTTTAAAAATGTCAATTTGTATGACAAAATGTCAAATGAAATGGAAACAAACAAATGGCATCTCAAATGTAAACGTCACTTAGAACTTACATAGAAAATCAAAATTCAACAGACTTCTAAGTCAAGTTAAGTTTTGAGTAATCAGTAACATGCAATGTTCATTTAACAGAACTGTAAGTGACAGTTCGCAAGCCAAGTCAAGTCTATGCTAAATATCAGTAATGGAGCCTTAATATAAACGCACGCAAGTCATTTTCTGTCAAAAATGTCATATGCACATACAACTTGTATGAGAGCAACTAAAATTGAATTTGCTGCGTGGAAACCTAACCCGATTTCTAATTTTTGTTCTGCGTGACATTTAGATTTGACGTTTGCACACATGCCAAAGATTATCGAAAATAAAGATGTTGCAGGCGCAAACTTCGGTGGAAAGCAGCGGAGCGTAACAAAATTCTAGTAGGTCACTTTCACCACACCAAAAACTTTAACACAATTTTTAACATAATTTAAGCACAGAAATACACTGATTGGAGTTTTAGAGAGTAAAAGTTAAAATTCTGAACACATTACCTGAATAAAAAGTGTACAAATAATTATTAAATAACAAATACAGACAGTGGTAGTTAACAAATTCTGCTGTGGTAAGTGGTGAATGTGACCTACTAGAAGTTTTGTGAAGCTTGCTTCACACGATTTTTCGTCCTGCAACATCTTTATTTTCGATAATCTTTGCACATGCTTTACATTGTCGCAACGCATGTTTATTTGGGTTAGGGCAAAAAACGCCGGTTGTTTGTGTGCGCTAAAAAAACGCAGTGCGGTTTTATTAGGTTGGTTGTAAGCGACCATATATGTATACGATAAGCGATAACACAATGGCTACTTCGTGAAAATCAACGACAGCTCTAGAGTTGTGCTTTTTCGTTCATTTCAGAGATTCGGTTCTTTCGTTCTTTTTCTGATGAACGAACAAGTTGTTCTTTTTGTTCATCTGTTCCCTTTTTTTTCAAGCAAATTTGTTCACTTCTGCTCACACCCACGAAAAAAGTCAACAAGTATAGATGGGGTGTGTGTATGCAGCAATGCTTTGTGTATGTATATTTTTAGTGTAAGTGGCATCATCGACATTCGTGCTCACTGTGAATTTCTACGTATGTATGTATGAACTTACAATGTTCGCGAACGAGAAGAGAGAAAGAATAACATTAGATAAAACGAACAAATAGAACCGAAATCGAAGATATAGTTCACTTGTTCAGTTGAGAGACCCGGTCAATTGAACAAGTTCAGAACGAAACGACCCAGCTCTAGACAGCTCTTTTAGTTTGATTTCGATGGTCGTACGGTGAGGAAGTGTCGCACGCGCGCTTAAAACAGAGTACCAAAGAGTGCGCGTGACACGTGTTTACTGTTCAAGCATTGAAATCATTGTAAATTTTACCAAGTAGCGCAACTAACAGCTGATCGGTGAAAATTCGCACATTCACACACACAGTTCTCGACTTAGTTTCAAAACAAAATTTTAGATTATTTAATTCAAATTTTAAAGTGAGATAATCCTTACAAATTTATGTATACAGAATATATATGGCGTTTTTGTTGTTATTAAAACAATAGTTTTATTTATATTAAAGCTTTTATCATAACTTTGAAAAATCTCCGAACACCATTCCTTCATTATATGACATTCGACTGCCTAGTCCACTGCCTTCCACTCTATTCGCAACATACCTCTACTTAAGCTGCCAACTATATAGTAAACAATGATTGAAATCAAACTAAACATTGATGGCTTGATACGAAACATTTGTTTACGCTCTCAATTTTTTCCGCTCTCACGAGGGATTTATCTCAAATTTGAGCTGGCAACAATCACAGATAAATCCCTCGCGCCAGCTGAAGCGGGTGCCAGAACAAAAAATGTGCCAGCTAAAATGAAAAACGGGCTAAAAATTTCGGTAAAATTTAGTTTGACCTGCAACTATAGAATAGCGTTCAAAAATTATGGGAAAAAGGATAAAAATACTTGTTTTAGTGTAAATATTATAAGTTCGAAGGCGGAGGGTAAATATTATTTCCCATTCAGAAATTATCACTAAAAACAGGTTTTGTAAATATGAAGTCCCGATGCAACCAGTCCATTTTGATCACATAACCTGGAACGTCAGACATGTAGGATAAGCCCTATCCACTAAATAAAGTTAACTATTATGTCTTAGGTCCGATTTACTGAAATTTCAAAAGAATATATGGTTTTCACTTTGAGTTAAATGCGTTACAATATTTGACTAATTAATTTAATCAAAATGTAAATTTTACTTAGATTTGTTTATATTTGACTCTAGCTAGTCGTATTATTGTAAAATAAGTTTAAAGAAATGAATATCTTACGGCTATCATTTTATTAAATGATTGAAACTATAATCGCAGAAATGTGTGTCTAAAATCCCCATATTCAGATCCATTCATTTTTGTTTGGAGTGGCATCATTGACAAATGTTATAAAAAATGTGCATTTTGACAGCGCTCTCTCGAAACAAAGAGTTGCAAATCTATTCATCTATGAAACTAAACATAGATGAATTGATACGAATCTTTTGTTTACGCTCTCATATTTTCGCTCTCACGAGGGATTTATCTTCTAGTTGTGGCTGGCAACAATCACAGATAAATCCCTCGCGCCAGCTGAAGCGGGTGCCAGAACAAAAATGTGCCAGTCAAAACGAAAAACGGGCCAAAAATTTCGGTAAACTTTAGTTTGACCTACAACTGTAGAATAGCGTTCAAAAATTATGGGAAAAGGATAAAAATACTTATTTTAGTCTAAATATTATTAGTTCGAAGGCGGAGGGTAAATATTATTTCCCATTCAAAAGTTATCACTAAAAACAGTCCATTTTGATCACAGAACCTGGAACGCCAGACATGTAGGATAAGCCCTATCCATTAAATAATGTTAACTGTTATATCATAGGTGCGATTTACTGAAATTTCAAAAGAATATATGGTTTCACTGCGAGTTAAATGCGTTACAATATTTGACTAAGTAATTTAATTGAAATGTAAATTTTACTTAGATTGGTTTATATTTAACTATAACTAGTCGTATTATAGTAAAATAAGTTTAAAGAAATAAATATTTTACAACTATCATTTATTATATGATTGAAACTATAATCGCCGAAATTTATGTCAAAATCCCCATTTTCAGATCTATTAATTTTTGTTTGGAGTGTTATAAAAAATGTGCATTTTGACAGCGCTCTCTCGAAACAAAGAGTTGCAAATCCATTCATCTATGATCTATGGTTTGATTTCGATCATTGTTTACTATATAATTTGGCAGCTTAAGTAGAGGTTATGTTGCGAATAGAGTGGAAGGCAGTGGACTAGGAAGTCGAATGTCATATAATGAAGGAATGGTGCTCGGAGATTTTTCAAAGTTAAAAAAAAATGATAAAAGCTTTAATATAAATAAAACTATTGTTTTAATAACAAAACGCCATATATATTCTGTATCATAAATTTGTAAGGATTATCCCACTTTAAAATTTGAATTAAATAATCTAAAGTTTTGTTTTGAAACTGAGTCGTGAACTGTGCGTGTGAATGTGCGAATTTTCACCGATCAGCTGTTAGTTGCGCTACTTGGTAAAATTTACAATGATTTCGATGGTCGTACGGTGAGGAAGTGTCGCACGCGCGCTTTAAAACAGAGTACCAAGAGTGCGCGTGACACGTGTTTACCGTTCAAGCCATTGTAATTTTACCAAGTAGCGCAACTAACAGCTGATCGGTGAAAATTCCACATTCACACGCACGGTTCTCGACTCAGTTTCAAAAAAAACTTAGAATATTTAACTCAAATTTTAAAGTGAGATAATCCTTACGAATTTATGTATATAGAATATATAAGGCGTTTTTGTTGTTATTAAAACAATAGTTTTATTTTTATTAAAGCTTTTATCATTTTTTTTTAGTTTTGAAAAAACTCCGAACACCATTCCTTCATTATATGACATTCGACTGCCTAGTCCACTGCCTTCCACTCAATTCGCAACATAATCTCTATTTAAGTTGCCAAACTATATAGTAAACAATGGTTCAAGCATTGAAGTCAAACTAAATAAATAATTGATTTTGCTTTCGTGCTCGCTACGCGTTCGTGTTTACTAACACATTCTCAATTTGGTAACCGTGTAAATGTAGTGGTGCCCACCGCTGTTTATGATAGAGATCCAATTTTATGTATTTGGCCTGTTGCTAACACCGAACATTTACGAATCTTTTCGAACCTTTTCGGATCTTTTTTGACAAATATCCGTTACGGTTTTTTTTGATTTAGTCGCCAAGCCCGCGATAAAATCTATGCAATAGCTTAAAAATCGTGAAAATTTTATAAAAATGAGGAAAACTCAAAAATTACAAACATATTTCACAAAAAATAAGTCTCTTAGTGATAACGTATCCAAAACAATGAATAAAATCTACAAAAAGTTATTAAATTCACCAACTCAAATATTTTTAGGTTATGGATATGGCGAGAAACCAAAAACCAATGGGTTGGCTATGGTGTGGTTATGGCGTAAGCGTTATGGTATGGCACCATTAATCGATTACATTGATTTCCATAAGGTAGGTTCGGCCAGCTGTTTTATCTGGTTATGGTTTATGGTTATAAGTCACCATGAATTGGCCCTTATGGTGTGGTTATGGCGTTAGCATTATGGTATAGCAGCATTAATCGATTACATTGATTTCCATAAGGTAGGTTCGATCAGCTGTTTTATCTGGTTATGGTTTTATGGTTATAAGTCACCATTAAGCATTATCTAAGCGAGGATAAGCGTTTTTTTTACGCGCAAACGTAAACGTTTACGCATGTAAAAAAGAACGAGGCTATTATTACTCAATGTAAGTATGGTTGTTAATAAAATCGCTTAACTAAAATTTTTTATTTTACTCAGATTTGGCCATAAAAACCTTAACTTGAAAATCTTCAACATCTGTCATACATGAATTTAAAAACTGCTCCTACCTTCTAATATTTTTCCTCTAAAAAAATTACACATATGAATTGTAGGTTTCCATACCTGAAATATTTGTAATGATTGAAGAAATGATTGAAATTTAACTAAATCTTCTGGCGCATACCCTACAAGAACGCTGATACCCTACAAGAAACGCTGATAGTTTTACTAATACACTCACACTTGTAATTGACAATGCTGATCCTGCGATGACGTAAACATTGATACTCAAATTTATGTATGTTCCTTTGTTCGCTCACGCATGTCCGCATGTTCCCAACGACAGCCTATAATCATGAAAAAGGACTCAAACTGGGAAGGCTTCGGACACCTGGTACAGAACAAAAGAACATACAGCAGATACCATAATGCATGTGAGACAGATACATAATTCTCAACGGAATTTTATGTATGCGAGAACAGATTATCCGATTTAATCATGTTGCCACTACTGACTGTCATATGACAATCAAATGATTATCACGGGTGTTTTGTTATTTTTTAAACTCCGCCATTTTCAACCGACGAAAACCATATAAAAAATAAGTTTAAAAAATGAAAAAGAGAGCATTTCAAAGCTCCATGCTAAAAGAAACCAAAAAATTGAACATAATATTAAAAAATACCAAAAGCTGTCGGAATGTGTTTCCGCATGAGGAAAGCGCTCTTCTGTTGTTTTTGTTATTTTCTGAATTTAAATTGAACATTTTGAACTCGAATTCTTATAAAACTATTTATTTTAAACACAATAAGAAACACGTATGCTTTTATCACGTACAAACGTAATGAAATAAAGTAAATAAAAAGCAAAAAGCATTGTTTCATTTTTGGCGGAATATAACAATGGTCATTTATGATAGTATAAGAGTCAAACCTGATATCTACAGTAAACTATCATTTATGACACTTTTTGATAGTTAGAGTGTCAGCACTGATCCAGGAAAAGGAATGAGAGTGAGCAGTACGGCTATATACTTAATCAGTAGGCGATGTTGGTGTATAAGAAGGAGACGAAAACTCACACGTACAAAGTTG
>JARSSU010026565.1:0-10114 GCA_029619165.1 Eurosta solidaginis | reverse complement strand
GGCAATGTGCATGCTGATTCTGTGGGTGTCCTCAATACCCTCATTACTTTCATTTCATTCTGTACCTACATACAAACTCTTAATTCTACCATTTTGCTTGCGTGCTGTTCTATACTTTTTATACCCTAATTCTTTTTAATTTACTTAGATTAATAATTCTCTATAATTTCACACTAACTTCTAACTTTATTTCTCTTAACATAATATATACATTCTAAATTACTTTCTATAAAAATTACTATTAAAATAATCTCCTCATAAGTTTTTCCCAATTTCACCTACTAGAGCGACCTAAATGTCTACGGCAGTTGCTGATTCTCGTGGTGAACTCATTGGCATTTCTTCTGTGTTTTTCTTCTTCTCTGACTGTTCTCTCTCACTTGTATGAGTACTACCTATTTTCTGGATGCGGGTGGCGAATTAGTAGCCTTTGCGGGTGTGACCACTAATTCTCCTGCATATACCTTCTCTTGTAATTTCTCCTTCTGCCGGTACTGCGTCTGTCTGTCTAAACTCACTACCTTCATCTATCCTGCTCGGTTACTCACCACTCTCCGTCTCCTAAAAATAACAACAAAACAAAAAAAACTTCTCGTCTAATTTTTTCTGATGCTGTATAACGATTCCTTCCACAGACTATAATTATTACAACTCTTGACAGTCACGGTATCATTCACTCCTTTCTCTACCTATTTCCACGTCTACAACTTACACACTACACCTCTCACTCTACTACCTACGTAACTAATTCCTCTCTACTGCTACTACCATTAAACATACTCTCCTTATCCTTCATCATATTCACCTCTTAAACTTGCCGTTCAAAATTTGATCACCAATAAAAAATTTCGTCGTCTTCTACTCAACAAACCGTCACATCACAATATCTCTTAACTAAGGCTGTTACGTTACCGCCGGATAACAGTCGGGATAATCTCCTCTATGTCGTTTTTTATACGAAAGACGGTCAACCTTTCTCCTCACTACTCGTTGCTCTTCGTACTGTGTTGCACCGTACTGTTCACTTTCCTCTCAATCTCTGCGGTTGCCTGCCTGTTTTTCTTCTTATTTTAATTTCCTTCTAATTTGCTCCTTTTTACCTTGTTTTATTATCTTCTACGGCCTGCTTCATCCTTACTCTACTACTCCTTGCTCTACCCTATACTATCTTCTCTCTACAAATCCCTTAAACTACTTTCTATCTACATCTCTTTTACACTTCTTTTTCCTCCTCTACAATACTACTACAACTAACTCTTCTCTCAATAACTATCTCACTTTTCTCCATTTACCTCTATTCTTCTGCGTCACTTCTGTCATTCCACGTCGGGCTAAAAAAAAAAAACTTTATTAAATGGAGGTGGATTACTCAGGAAGCGGTCATCGTCTGTCGTGACTCCTGCTGCGTAACACCTCCTGATCGTCTGTTGCTGTCGACAAAACAGCATTATGCCAAATAACTTGGAATGAAAATAGTAGTGCAAGGTCGCTTACGCTAACAATAGAAACGAAGACTGAGTAGGTACTTCGTTGATTCTATCAATTAACGTTGTATTTATAGTTCGTAGTACATGACGGAACGGCCATAACCGTTAAAACGTTTAGGCGCCATTAAGTAATTAAGGTACATGAGCATGTATTTTCAAAATGGATTTTTTGTGTATATTTATGTGTATGTACTATATGTTCATTTAGACCGAGGGGGGATTTTACTGCTTGATTAGTTTGGATAACTGATGCAGGTAAAAGTTAGTATTTCTCAGTCGTTTGACCTCTTTGACACGCAATTCTTAATCAGCTGATGGAATGAGAGTGGGACCAGATACTCAATTATATTCACTGTCCTTTTGTCAAACAGAAGTTTCGGTATTATGAGGACATTATTTCAACCGGTATACAAATAACATTCGACAACTGATATGCTTGAAATTGCATACCCCAAGGGTCGCCATTTTCAGTTATGCTATTCAAATGCACAGAACTCATTAACAAGATAACGCTTGGGTACCCTTGCTTTAAATTTGGTATTTACGCAGATGACTTTATCTGCTAGCGAAAATTGAGAACGAAGAAGACTTTAAGAACTGATTGTATGCACTGTTAAAAGAAATCTTGGACTGGTGCAATTACTCTGGATCAAGGATAGCATTTCAGAAAACGAAGCTTTTATCATGTATGCAAAAAACTGATGTAGATGAGCGATGTCATTTGATAATAAGCGAGTAGAGAATGTCAGCTCACTTAAGATATTAGGCTTGGTTTTTAATAAGATGACACTATAGATGCGTTAGAATCTCATTGTTTAATCTGATTAAAATATTAGTTAGATGCTTACTCGTATCACATAGCTCACATCCAAATAGCGTTTATCAACATAAAGAAGCGTTGGTGCTATCGAAAGTTGATTTTGGCTTACTATATACGGCAATACTTTGAACAAGACACTAAATAAACTTAAAGGCGTTTACAAATGCTGCGGTAAAACACAGCATCAGAGCGTTTCGTACAACCTGTTAAAATATCATACATATGAGACTCGCAATTCCAGCTATCCCCAGTAGTACAACGAGGTCAAATCCAAACAATTCACAACTTTATTTCATACACGTGATAAACCATTTGATCACAATACACACCAAGTCGCCGTAAGGATCAGATATTCACGATATCCTCAGCAATCTTTCGTATAATAAAAAAACGCGCATAGACTAGGCATGTTTATAAAACGCACAAAATCTGCTTTCACTCAGAAGCCTCCTTTGCACTTCATTAAAACTCCATTATTACCGATTTAATGGGTCAACCAAAATCAATAACGGGTCCACTATAGCAAAATTTAATGAAATAGTTGCCGAATTCAGAGCACAGAACTGGAATCTAAATTTATACAGATGGGTCTAAAAGTGATCACGCTACACCTTTGCAGTGGTTAGTAGCGATCTACAAACATTATTCCGCCTGACGAATGCAAGCTCATCTTTATAGCTGAACTCAAACACTACGAAAGACCATTAATACATGTACAATAATTCGAGGAGAACATCTCATTGTGCTGACTAAATGCTGCAGTTTACCCACCGACACAACGGTGGGGTAATCTTGATCAATTTAGCTGCCAAGGTCTATTTTTCAAATATTCCATTTTTTATTAAACTCTCTCCTTGGCGTTCCTAGATGTCTACTGAATAGTATACATACCTCAAAACCCATCTGCACCCTCAACGGGGCTAACCGAGCACATCTAAAATTGTAAAAAAATTGTGTGCAGTTCGATGTATTTTTATATTAAAATCAATATACAGTTCTAACCTAAATACTTGTTCACGTGTTTAGCCTTAATCAAATCTTGTTAATTCATATATTAGATTTGTTATACCGCATGTTTCAACTGAGTTATTCTACTTGTAATGCTACAACTTTTAAATACTAAATATTTTAAAACCCTTGCAAACAAAAAGATATACCTTTTTTTCATGGCATATCATTTTAGTAATTTTTTGGCAATAACTTAGCTTATGTTTGTTTCAAAGTTAAATAACAAAAACGGCTGCGCATACCAGCGATTTTTTGAGTGGTGATCAATTTAGTAAGAGACTGGTACTAGCAAAAGTTGGCAACCTTGTGAAAACATCCTCAGTGGCAACACCCAGGGTAAATGTCTTTAAATGAAATACTATATAGATGTACCAAATTTGATTCAAATCGGTCAAGCCGTTTCCGAGATGGTAGTGGATATCCAAAGAAATATAAAAAAGGAGGTGAGGTGGCGACCCTAAGTGGCAACCCTAATCAAAAGTGTCAATAGAAATGCGGAGTAAAATACCTTTCGTTTGATATCCATATTGACAAACATATCTCATGTAATTCCAAAAAATTACCCCGAGTCCCTCCGAAACTGGTGACTCGATCCAAGTAATTCTGCGCGGAACGCCGTGAATTTACTGTCAAATATTTCATTTTAACAGAAATAACTGCTGTTTTAGTTTTGGCCAGCTAGATTGATTAAATACCCCACTTTCCGACGTGTGCAACGTACGTATACGTATGCCGTACGTACACACATTTGAGTGAAATTTATGCCCGTAGTGGCAACGAAAAAAATGTTGCCATTGACCTGTTTAAATGCATGCTTATGGAAACATCAACTTTTTTTTTAATTTTTGATGTTGTAAAAGTCTGAAATTAATATTAAATAAGTATAAATAGATTACATATTTATAATCTGAACTTTTACATTATTATTTCGAATTATTTCCACAATTTGTATTTTTGTTGGACCAAGGAAAAATTATATTTTTATAGCTATTTTTGGAGCTTTTCGGCAGGTTGATTTAAATAAAACAGGGATTTATTAGATCCAATAAATTGCAAACAATTTTAATTGATTTGATACATGTAACACTTACGACATTTAAAATTCGAATAATAATATTTTTATCACAACATATAAGTATGTACGTAGCAAATATAAATACAAGGATACATTTTCAAAGAGTGAGCATTGCACGTCCTCTACCGTCAACATCACGCATTGCATGTGATCGAAGCAGAATACGCGCAGTTTATATTATCGACGTCCTCTTTAAAGTTGATAGCTTATGTATTTGTTGTTGTATTCGCAGGCCTACTAAAGTCATCCTTCTCCTCGTTTTATTCTCTATATCTAATACTTTAGTATTGTCAAAGTCTGCTGTGTTTTTGTTTTCTGTTAAGTGCGGCGCGAGAGCCGTCGAGCTTTTGTTGGATGTTGATGCGAAGAAGAACAAAAGCTCGACGGCTCTCGCGCAGCACTTACCGGAAAACAAACACATAGCAGATTTTGAAAATACTAAAGTATTAACAAAGATTATCGAAAATAAAGATGTTGGAGGCGCAAACTTCGGTGGAAAGCAGCGGAGCGTAACAAAACTCTAGTAGGTCACTTTCACCACACCAAAAACTTTAACACAATTTTTAACATAATTTAAGCACAGAAATACACTGGTTGTTGTTTAGAGAGTAAAAGTTAAAATTCTGAGCACATTAGCTGAATAAAAAGTGTACAAATAATTTTTAAATAACAAATACAGACAGTGGTAGTTTAACCAATTCTGCTGTGGTAAGTGGTGAATGTGACCTAATAGAATTTTGTGAAGCTTGCTTCGCACGATTTTTCGTCCCTGCAACATCTTTATTTGCGATAATATTTGGTATTAAGCTGCAAGTACTCACCGACGTGTGTCGTACGTACGGACGTTTGTCGTACGAAACACGTTTGACCGAACCCTCACGCCCGTAGGAATCAATGTATGCGTCAGTGTATATGTACATAACATATTTGTGTGTGTATTGTTTACAGCAAAGCACTGTTGCCATTGACCAGTTTGCATGCATGCTTATGCAAACATCAACTTATGCAATTACAATTTTTCATGGTGCAAATGGCAGAAACAAATACTGAATAAGAATTTCTAGTTCATTTATTTGTAACTTCCAATTTTATATAATAATTTTAGGATATTTCAACAAAATTTTAAACAGTCATTAGGCCTTTTTATATAATAACTGCAATTGGTTCAAACATAGCACATAAAATATTTAATAGGCAACTCTGTCTTGTGATAGAGCGATCAGCTGATACGTTCTTATGGAAAAAATTAAAATTGGTTTGATTTCTACGTTCCGGGATACGTAGGTATGTACGTTGAACGTCGGTGAGTTTTACTTTACATTGCATACACATAAGATAGGTCGCGTCAGCTGACACGTTTTTTTTACGTACGTCCGTGGGTAACTGAGGCATTAGATGTATAGCAAGCGTAGGCAGATTTGTAAATGCAAGTGTATAGGCAAGTGAGAGCGCACTGATAACGCGAACCAATTGGTTTTCATGTCAGTTACTTGTTAGACAGCAACTACTTCTATTTTTTTTATGCGCAATTTTCTATGCTAACCAAAAAAATTATACGTACATTCATGCATATTTTTAACATTCGCTGCGCAAACATGCGATAGCCACACACGATGTTGCTACGCCACTTGCATAGTACAGGTTTACAAGTATGATATGTATGAGAAGAAAACAATTCTTTTCTCTTTCTGACACACTGCCATTTGACACTTCGGTCAGTATCAAACTGTTGCGGAACTCAGTGGAACCTGCGTGGAACATGCGTTTGACACTGAACGAAGTCTCAAAATTACCGGGATTGCTGTCGTAGAAAGCGACGCAGGGAAACAAAACAAGGAGCGAAATATCAGATATGGGTTGCTGTGATGGTAAATTTTTTTGAACGAATTTAGTATGAAAATGTAATGCATATATATGGTCCTATAGAAAATTATACAAAAGACTTGAATTGGGGTATCTGAGGACGCGTAGTTATTCCAGTATTAAGAATACAAACTTGGGTGCTAACGTTTTCTACCCGTTCCAAAGTTCTCCGCGAAAAACTGTTTGAAACCGGGGTCGACTGCAATAATCTGTCCAAATGTGGAAAGAGAAATGAAAAGACGAGTTTTGACCTGTTATCAATAGTCCAAAGGCGAAAAAGTATTCGAATTATTGGAAGCGAGGCAACAACACATCTATTAAAACTTCCCCCAACGGTTTTAGTCATGTTTTGGCAATCGTCCCCGGTAACTAAGTATCACAATTTGTTAATTAAAATTGTCCAAAACATATGGATTTTAAGGAGAGATGTAACTAAGTGCTCGTTTGAAAGTAAATAAGGATATTTCTTTGTAATTTTACAATAAAAATTTCACGCAGTTTTCGTTAGCAGCTAGTGCACTTTTCTTGGACCTAAGAAGTACAACAGTGCCAAATAGCATCCACAAAAAAGCTAACAAGAATAAGCATTTTATCAGGTGAGCGCGGCTGTGTATGTGCGTGCTGCTACATATCCTACTTGTAGACTTGTACTATTGCCACTTGTTCAGCGACGACTAAATCATTTGGTAAGCAAAGAGCGCAACTTGTCTGTGTGAACAGCGTAACCTGTTTGTCTGATCAATTGATCTATGAAACGCCGATGTCTGATGTAGAGAATAAAACGAGGAGAAGGATGACTTTAGAAGGCCTGCGAATACAACAACAAATACATAAAGCTATCAACTTTAAAGAGGACGTCGATAATATAAACTGCGCGTATTCTGCTTCGATCACATACAATACGTGATGTTGACGGTAGAGGACGTGCAAGGTGCTCAATGTTTGAAAATGTATCTGTGTATTTATGTTTGCTACGTACATACTTATATGCTGTGATAAAAATATTATTATTCGAATTTTAAATGTCGTAAGTGTTACATGTCTCAAGTCAATTAATATTGTTCGTAATTTATTGTCGAGTAAATTGCGAGTTATTGGCGAGTACCGAAGAAGATTTAATGATGAGCTGTACGAGCTATACGCAGACATCAACATAGTCCAGCGAATTAAAACGCAGCGGCTGCGCTGGCTAGGCCATGTTGTGCGAATGAAAGATGATGCTCCGGCCAAGAAAGTGTTTCTATCGGAACCCGCCTATGGAAGCAGAGGTAGAGGGCGGCCCCCACTCCGTTGGAAGGACCAGGTGGAAAACGATTTAAACTCCCTTGGTGTGACCAAATGGCGCCGGTTGGCGGAGCGACTGGCGCGCCTTGTTGGACGGCCATAACCGTTTAGACGGTTAAGCGCCAATTAAGTAAGTAAGTAATTTATTGTTTTCATATTAAGAAATAAAATCCCTGATGAAGACGCGTATAAGCGTCGAAACGCGTAGGATCTAATAAATCCCTGTTTTATTTAAATCAACCGGCCGAAAAGCTCCGAAAAAAGCAATACAAATATTTCCATAATTTTCAAACTTGAATGCATAAAAACTGCAAACGGTCAAAAATTAGTGCACAAACGTGTACTAGGCAAATCTGTCAAGTGAGGGAGCGATCAGCTGGCATGTTCTTACGGAAAAAAATTAAAATTGTTTTGATTTCTACGATCCGGGCTACGTACGTACGTGCGTTTCGTTTACATTGCACATTCATAAGATAAATCGTGTCAGCTGACACATTTTTGTACGTACGTTCGTGGGTAACTGCAGCTTAATTATCTGCTATGAAAGCACTGCTTAATATACAGCATAAAAATGAGACCATCCAGATGGTCAGATATATATTAATCCAATACCCTACCAAGACGAAAATAATGTGGATTCTAAGCCATATGTGTATCCACGGAAACGAACTAGCAGACGCAGCGCCCAAATTTGCGACTACCGCACCTATCATCACGCAATAAACCACTAACAAAAACGACACACTAAGGTTAGTATAACACCACTATGCCGCAATTAAAAGAGATCAATGGAACAATTACATACACGGGTACAAGAATGTAAATGAAGAGGGAGTTGCCACAAAGTATCCAAACAACTTTTCCAGAAAAGGTCTGATAAATATACACGGCTAAGACTTGGTCATACACGACTAACGCACATATCAAGGAAAAGGTACCACCAGCCTTTATGTCACCCTGCCAAAACAGCGCACTAACATTTGAACATTTATTAAATAACTGTATGTAGCTATGTTAAGATCATGCAATTGTATCTCTTTAACGAAATATGTATGTTTTAACTAAATTGTTAAAAATGTTACCTCGGACACATAACATAACATAACTAATACTTTATTACTCTTAGAGATGTAGAACTTAATGCGTCAATTTAAATTGCTAGGAAAACGTATACTTCTACGCCGTAGACCACAGTAGTTAGTTGCCCAATTTAACGTTTATTTATGTAATTTGATTATGTAATCATTCTTTAAATAAATAAATAAAATATGTCATAGTCGTCCGGGTGTTATTATTTTCCTTTTCATTATTTCTTTTTGAGTCTCCATGCGTCCTTCCGATCTTATCTAATTTACTTTTTTATATCCCTTGTTTGCAGGAATGTTATATATTATTTCAAACTAGTGATGGAAGATATGGCGATTTTGAGCTATCAGAGAAAATAGATATGGCTATTTTTGAATCGCGGCTATTTTGTATAACTATAGCGAACGCTTATTTTAACAAGCGATACTATACAGAAGCTATGAATCGGCGATACAGCGATTTTGAGCTATCAGTGACACATAGATTATGGCTATTTTTTACAGCTATGGCGATCGCTTTAATTTACCTTTAATAAGCGAATCTGTAATTATTTGTATACTTGGATATAAAAAATGAATGTTTATACAGAATATAAGATGAATCAACCCGAAATAAATCTGTATACGTAACACCATAAAAACATGATTTATTTTACTATATTCTACACAGATGTATTCAGAAACACTCCGTATGAATTTATTCTCAAAGTTGTATTTGGCTGCATAATATTTGTACAGTAAAGTAAATTAATTTTTAATGAAAAATACATAGGAAAAATATAGAAAATTCTTCAAACTATTATAAAATATTCTTTAGCAGAAATTAGCCACCCACTTCAGTGCCCTAGAAATTAGCCGGAGCCATATGACAAAGCTTGAATTGCATTCTCACAAACAACTTCTATTTTGTATACAATATGTTTCTATAATTCTGTTTGGGAACCGCAGGACTACTTTGTTCCATCGTAATAACTACTTGGGAACCTGTGCGATATCGTCTATACGTCGGAAGTCATCAACCCTTCAACATAACATCATATTTAATACCTAATAGAGGGACTCAGAAAGCATATAACTTATAAGGTGTAAAATTATATCCATTTACACACGCTGTTATATGAACGCACCTAGAAATACTCTTGATAAACTTGATTGTTTATCAGCTGTATTATTGCCAAACAAAAATTTTTGATTGTTATATAAATTAAAAATGCCAAGATTAAGTGAAAAATCAAAACTAAAACGTCTTTACTAAGATATTCTAGTAAATGACTTGCTGATGTTGGAGATTTCTGATGAAAATGCCTGCTGTAATGTCTGCAAGGTTGCATTCCTTTGAGTTTACCGCGTTTACACAATGAAATGTGCGCGTAAATTTATACAAATTGTGTAAATGATTTTTCATACAAAATTTGACAGTTCGTTTACGCACTAGATAAATTTATACGTTTACACACTTTATAAGGCATTTATACGGTTACATGAGTCCCCC
>JARSSU010026564.1:0-49912 GCA_029619165.1 Eurosta solidaginis | reverse complement strand
CTGGCTGTTACCTTCAAAGTATGCAGTACCAAAGATTCGATTTGAATGGGAGGCTCACGCCCCTTTTTCCCAATTCCGCATTTTCTGGTGGGGTTAGGGATTGACCTCATATAACTCCTTACTGAATCTCATGTTCTGAGCATGTATACCTTCAAAGTTATGCATTACTAAAGATCCATTGTATGGGAGGTGCCACGGCTTTCTCCAAATTCCCCATCTGTCGTGGTGGTGTTAGGATTGACCTCATATAACTCCTCATGAATTTCAAGTTCTGCATGTATACTTTCAAAAGTATGCAGTACCAAAGATTTCATTTGTATGGGAGGTGCCACGCCCCTTTTATATATCGAAAATATTTTTAGCCTAAAACCTTCCCGTTGATCGATGGAAACCCATAACCAAAATTTGGTGATGATTGATGTGTGGGAAATACGTTTGCATAGCGAACACACACACACAGAATTTGATTTATATATATGGCTAAACGATTAGGGACTTCAAAATCAACTAACCATCATCACTCTTCCTGTATCTTCCTAAAATTTCATGCACTCTGTCGAGCCGCTTCTCGAGTATGGAGTGACAATCAAAATGTTACACTTCTTTTTATATATATAGGATATATAAATATACAACTCAAAGTTAAAATTTAAGATATATCGAGATTTCAACAATGTATATTACAAACAAAGATATATTAATGAACATTACACTTAATTTCAGAATATAATATAATAATTGTTTTGTTTTTATCGGCCTATTTATCAAATCATTCCAAGGTCGAATCGAGCTCAAGGCCAGAACAATAATCAAATGATATATGTTATTTTTAAATTTTCTAAATTTGAAAAAATTGTATTTATTTTTGGAATAGTAAGTAGAAAATTTTCAGACAACTGCCATAGTCTGCGCAGATAGATCCATTCGAAGGGTCTAGGCCTTCATCTCAGTACGCTTTAGGCTTTAGCATTTAGCACCCTTCGAAATGGAAACTATCGTCGCAGCTATGGCAGGTTGTCTGAAAAATTTTCTACTTACATATCCAAAAACAAAATACAATTTTTCAAATTTAGAAAATAAAAAAAATAACATAATTATCATTAGATTATTGTTCTGGCCTTGAGCTCGATCGAACCTTGAAAGAATATAATTATAATAAGAAATATGAGCAGAAATAAGATCTTATAACCGAGATCTTATACTGGCGGATGCATCAGATTCCGCTCAGCATGATTTTGAATGCAGTGGATTCCAATCTGCTGTTGGAATGCAACAAGATTCCAATCAGCATTCATGGGAATCCGGCAGTGCTAAGAGTAGTGTAATGTGACACGCCATCACAGGCATAAAAAGTAACATGACCTGTGTTGTTGAATGCACCGGATTCCAATCAGCTCGATGCCTGACCCCTAAGATTATACTGCCAGAATGCATACGATTCCGGTCAGTGACTCATGAAAATCATGTTTTAACGTTGTGGAATGCCCACCAGATTCCAATCGCACAAGTACTGCCTTGTTCCTTCTTATGATATATGTTGATAAATGTTCCTCCATCCTTATACGAGATAGTTCCTGTTTTGACGGAAGAAATAAATGCTAGCAAATTAAATTAGCTTGTATCATCTTAAATTAGATAGGCAAGTATTGCATTACGTATAGTGGCAAAAGTACATCAAGACTGATACAGATATACAAGTCATTGTAGTGCGCGCACCAGATAGGAAGAGGATTATTTTTAGCAAAGTTTCGCCGACAAAGGGGTAAATAAAATGGAACGTACTGTCTGGATACTCTAAGGGGAACCGCAAAAAAACAAGCGGCTGAGAAGGTCCACAGAATCAATTTCTCCAATAATGAGCTTATGGATGAACAATACCCCAGTAATATTCTCCGATTTTCCAGAGTGGGTAAGTTAATAAGAAGAAGTCTACTTCTGTATGAGGAAGGTGGAGACTTGAGTCCCAATTAAAGCCGCGCAATGCGAATATCAAAAATTGCTTTTGAACTGACTCAAGACGCTTTATATGCTTTTGAGAAAAAGGGGACCAAACGCATGAGCAATACTCGAGTATTGGACGAACCAGCGATGCGTAAAGAACCTTAATGAGGTACGGATCATCGAACTCTTAGTCCATCTTTTAACAAATCAAAGTACACCCAACGCTTTGTTGGCAATAGATGAAATATGCATGTTAAAATCAATTTCGGATCAAAAAGGACACCTAGATCATTTGCAATAGATATACGCTCCAAAGGCGTACCATCTATTACATAAGGTTTCAATGCTGGCTGCACTCGGTGAAATGTCATATGCTTACATTTAGAGCAATTTAAGCTAGTAATTTGTTGTGCACCAACATTGGAGCGAGTCCAAGTTCGGCTGAAGAGATCCAAGGAACTCGAATCGGTAGGACAGTAAGTGTAGCAAAGTTTGACATCATCCGCATACATTATAATATGGGAATATAATATTGTCTGTGGCAGTCATTAATGAAAAGGGTAAAGAGCAAAGGGCCTAGATGACTTCCCTGGGGTACACCGGAGAAACTCCGAACGATTCCGACAGATTGCACTTGAACCGGACTTTTTGGGTCCGGTTAGATAGATAGCCTTACAGCCACGTTAATAGGTGAAACGGAAAGCCCAGTAAATCAAGCTTATGAATAAGTAACTCATGGTTGACGGTATCAAATGCTTTGCTGAAGTCCGTGTAGATGACACTCCGTTTGCTTGTTCGCTAAAAATCCTTCCATAACTATAGCGGTGAATACAAGCAAATTTGTAGTGGTTGACCTTTGACGAATGAAACCGTGTTGGCATGGATAAGCGCTCACGACATACCGTTACATCCACCGGTGTACTTGTATGTAGAAATTATCCCGTGCATGCAACAAACGAAAACTTTTCTTTCAACAAAGCGGAAAAATAATCAAAAAAAATTAAAAAAAATCAAAAATAATTGAAACAAGTAAGGAAGGTTAAGTTCGGGTGTAACCGAACATTACATACTCAGTTGAGAGCTATGGCTGACAACATAAGGGAAAATAACCATGTAGGAAAATGAACCGAGGGAAACCCTGGAATGTGTTTGAATGACATTTGTATCAAATGAAAGGCATTAAAGAGTATTTTAAAGAGGGAGTGGGCCATAGTTCTATAGGTGGACGCCCGTTTCGAGATATCGCCATAAAGGTGGACCAGGGGTGACTCTAGAATGTGTTTGTACGATATGGGTATCAAATTAAAGGTATTAATGAGGGTTTTAAAAGGAAGTGGTGGTTGTTGAATAGGTGGTCGCATTTTCGAGATATCGCCATAAAGGTGGACCAGGGGTGACCCTAGAATTTGTTTGTACAATATGGGTATCAAAAGAAAGGTGTTAATTAGTATTTTAAAAGGGAGTAATCCTTAGTTCCATAGGTGGACGCCGTTTCAAGATATCGCCATAAAGGTGGAGCAGGGGTGACCCTAGAATTTGTTTGTACAATATGGGTATCAAAAGAAAGGTGTTAATGAGTATTTTAAAAGGGATTAATCCTTAGTTTCATAGGTGGACGCCGTTTCGAGATATCGCCATAAAGGTGGGCCAGGGGTGACTCTAGAATTAGTTTGTGCAATATGGGTATCAAACGGAAGGAGTTAATGAGTATTTTAAAAGGGAGTGGGCCTTAGTTCTATAGGTGGGCGCCTTTTCGAGGTATCGCAATAAAGGTGGACCAGGGGTGACTCTAGACTTTGTTTGTACGATATGGGTATCAAATGAAAGGTGTTAATGAGTATTTTTAAAAGGGAGTGGGCCCTCGTTCTATAGGTGTTCGCCTTTTCGAGATATCGCCATAAAGGTGGACCAGGGGTGACTTTAGAATATGTTTGTACGATATGGGTATCAAATGAAAGGTGTTAATGAGTATTTTAAAAGGGCGTGGGGCTTACTTCTATAGGCGGACGCCTTTTCGAGATATCGCCATAAAGGTGGACCAGGGGTGACTCTAGAATGAGTTTGTACGATATGGGTATCAAATTAAAGGTATTAATGAGAGTTTTAAAAGGGAGTGGTGGTAGTTGTATATGTGAACGCGTTTTCCAGATATCGACCAAAATGTGGACCATGGTGACCCAGAACATCATCTGTTGGATACCGCTAATTTATTTATATATGTAATACCTGCCAAGATTTTAAGGGTTTTTTATTTCGCCCTGCAGAACTTTTTCATTTTCTTCTACTTAATATGGTAGGTGCCACAACCATTTTATAAATGTTTTCTAAAGTTATATTTCGCGTCAATAAACAATCCAATTACCTTACCATGTTTCATCCCTTTTTTCGTATTTGGTATAGAATTATGGCATTTTTTCATTTTTCGTAATTTTCGATATCGAAAAAGTGGGCGTGGTCATAGTCGGATTTCGTTCATTTTTCATACCAAGATAAAGTGAGTTCAAGTAAGCACGTGAACTAAGTTCATTAAAGATATGTCGATTTATGCTCAAGTTATCGTGTTAACGGCCATGCGGAAGGACAGACGGACGACTGTGTATAAAAACTGGGTCGTGGCATTAACCGATTTCGCCCATTTTCACAGAAAACAGTTAACGTCATAAAATCTATGCCCGTACCAAATTTCAAAAGTATTGGTTAATTTTTGTTCGACTTATGGCGTTAAAAGTATCCTAGACAAATTGAAATGAAAAAGGGCGGAGCCACGCCCATTTTGAAATTTTCTTTTATTTTTGTATTTTGTTGCACCATATTATTACTGGAGTTGAATGTTGACATAATTTACTTATATACTGTAAAGATATTAAATTTTTTGTTAAAATTTTACTTAAAAAAAATTTTTTTTTAAAGTGGGCGTGGTCCTTCTCCGATTTTGCTAATTTTTATTAAGCGTACATATAGCAATAGGAGTAACGTTCCTGCCAAATTTCATCATGATATCTTCAACGACTGCCAAATTACAGCTTGCAAAAGTTTTAAATTACCTTCTTTTAAAAGTGGGCGGTGCCGCCCCCATTGTCCAAAATTTTACTAATTTTCTATTCTGCGTCATAAGTTCAACTCATCTACCAAGTTTCTTCGCTTTATCTGTATTTTGTAATGAATTATCGCACTTTTTCGATTTTTCGAAATTTTCGATATCGAAAAAGTGGGCGTGGTTATAGTCCGATATCGTTCATTTTAAATAGCGATCTGAGATGAGTGCTCAGGAACCTACATACCAAATTTCATCAAGATACCTCAAAATTTACTCAAGTTATCGTGTTAACGGACGGACGGACGGACATGGCTCAATCAAATTTTTTTTCGATCCTGATTATTTTGATATATGGAAGTCTATATCTATCTCGATTCCTTTATATATGTACAACCAACCGTTATCCAATCAAACGTAATATACTCTGTGAGCTCTGCTCAACTGAGTATAAAAATCAAAAATAATCAGAAAGTAATCATTTGGATAATTTTGATTTTTTTCAATAATCGGAAAAACTCATGATTTTTTTTTATTTTTGTTTTAATCAATTAGTAATTGCTTTTTTCGCAAAACAATTGAAATAATCATTGGCCATTAAAATAGGCATCTAATTATTTGATTACTAATGCTAATTCAAATTTAACAGGTCTGCTTCTATCATCATAATCATCCTTGATGTGATATCAAAGTCAATCAATCCGCCAGCATAAGTTATCAGAATTTAAAATACTACCATAAAAATACAAATACAATAAGTAAGGAAGGCTAAGTTCGGGTGTAACCGAACATTACATACTCAGTTGAGAGGTATGGAGACAAAATAAGGGAAAATCACCATGTAGGAAAATGTACTTAGGGTAACCCTGGAATGTGTTTGTATGACATGTGTATCAAATGGAAGGTATTAAAGAGTATTTTAAGAGGAGTGGGCCATAGTTCTATAGGTGGACGCCATTTAGGGATATCGCCATAAAGGTGGGCCAGAGGTGACTCTAGAATTTTTTTGTACGATATGGGTATCAAATGAAAGGAGTGGGCCTTAGTTCTATAGGGGTACGCCTTTTCGAGATATCGCCATAAAGGTGGACCAGGGGTGACTCTAGAATTTGTTTGTACAATATGGGTATAAAATTAGAGGTATTAATGAGGGTTTTAAAAGGGAGTTGTATATGTGAAAGCGTTTTCGAAATATCGACCAAAATGTGGACCAGGGTGGCCCAGAACATCATCTGTCGCGTACCGTTAATTTATTTATATATGTAATACAACGAATAATATTCCTGCCAAGATTCCAAGGGCTTTTGATTTCGCCCTGCAGAACTTTTTCATTTTCTTCTACTTAATATGGTAGGTGTCACACCCATTTTACAAGCTTTTTTTCTAAAGTTATATTTTTACGTCAATAAACCAATCCAATTACCATGTTTCATCCCTTTTTTCGTATTTGGTATAGAATTATGGCATTTTTTGCATTTTTCGTTGTTGTTGTTGTTGTAGCAATGCTCGCCCCACCTAATAGCCGCGACCGATCACAAATTGTCATCAATATCCTCTAACGGGAGTCCAAGGAAACTTGCCGTTTCAACAGGGGTGGACCATAAGGAAAGGGGTGTTAGAGGCGTTGGTTCCACATTACAATTAAAGAGATGGTTGGTGTCATGTGGGGACACATTGCGAGCGGGGCATACATTTTGTATGTCGGGGTTGATTCTGGATAGGTAAGAGTTTAACCTGTTACAGTATCCAGAACGAAGTTGAGCAAGAGTGACACGCGTTTCCCTGGGGAGTATGCGTTCCTCTTCCGCGAGTTCTGGATATTTTTCTTCAAGTACTGGATTCACCGGGCAATTCCCGACATAAAGGTCCGACGCCTGTCTATGGAGTTCACCAAGGACCTGCTTGTGTTTTTTCGCTTCATACGGCTGGGTTCTCAGGTGCCGTATTTCCTCAAAATGCTTACGGAGATGACTCCTTAGGCCCCTAGGCGGTGCTGGTTCGTCAATCAGATGTCTGTTGGGATGCCCAGGTTTCTGGGTATTCAACAGAAACTGTTTGGTCAGCATCTCATTTCTCTCCCTGATGGGGAGTATTCTCGCCTCATTATGCAGATGGTGTTCTGGGGACATAAGAAGACAGCCCGTGGCGATTCTGAGAGCAGTATTTTGGCAGGCCTGTAGTTTCTTCCAGTGGGTAGTTTTTAGGCTTGGCGACCATATGGGTGACGCTTAGCACGTAATCGGCTGGCTAATTGCTTTGTATGTGGTCATGAGCGTTTCTTTTTTTTCCCCAGGTACTGCCAGCAAGGGATTTGAGGATTTTATTACGGCTCTGAATTCTCGGAACAATTGCGGTTGCGTGCGCACCAAAATGTATATCCTGATCAAACGTCACACCCAAGATTTTGGGGTGTAGGACAGTCCGTAGCGTAGTGCCATCGACGTGGATGTTCAATATGGTCGACATTTGGGGCGTCCATGTTGTAAATAAGGTCGCGGAAGATTTAGTCGGTGACAATGCCAGGTTTCGCGAGGCGAAAAAACTGGAGAGATCAGGGAGATAGCCGTTTATTTTATTGCACAGCTCATCGATCTCTGGGCCTGGGCCTGTGGCCATTATTGTGCAGTCATCGGCGTAGGAAACGATTGTGACTCCTTCCGGTGGTGAAGGTAGCTTAGATATGTAGAAATTAAACAAAAGTGGGGATAGGACACCACCCTGTGGCACCCCTTGTTTAATTCTCCTTGGTTTTGATGTTTCGTTTCTGAATTGCACCGATGCCTGCCGACCACCCAGATAATTTGCGGTCCACCTTTTAAGACATGGGGGAAGGGTAGACCCTTCCAGGTCTTGCAGTAATGAGCCATGGTTGACCGTATAAAAGGCTTTTGATAGGTCTAGCGCTACGAGTACTGTTCTATGGTGGGGGTATTGATTCAAACCGCAATTTATCTGGGTGCTAATGACATTTAGCGCGGAGGTAGTGCTATAGAGTTTTCTGAAGCCATGCTGATGAGGGGCTAGCTGCAAATGTGCTTGGAAATAAGGGAGCAAAATGGCTTCAAGCGTCTTTGCCACTGGCGATAGGAGAGATATCGGACGATATGACTCACCTACGTTAGCTGGTTTCCCAGGCTTTAGTAGCGGGACCACCTTGGCCATTTTCCATTTCGCGGGTATGGCAAAGGTGGAGAGAGACAGGTTGAAGACATGCGCTAAATATTTGAAACCCTCTTTCCCTAGGTTTTTAAGCATCGGCATGGCTATGCCGTCTGGGCCCACTGCTTTGGATGGTTTAGCGCGACCAATGGCGTCCTGAACCTCTC
Organism: Eurosta solidaginis; assembly: GCA_029619165.1. Classification (NCBI taxonomy): domain Eukaryota; kingdom Metazoa; phylum Arthropoda; class Insecta; order Diptera; family Tephritidae; genus Eurosta; species Eurosta solidaginis. The sequence continues at coordinate 41,611 of JARSSU010026564.1, read as the reverse complement.
TAGCGGTGATGGTGATTGGTGACGCGCTGAATTTGTGTTTATGTGCGTGTCTATTGGCTCTCCGTCTATCTTTGTCGACCGTAGGATGCATTATATATTGTCGGCAGAAAGCGCTCGCGCATTTTTCCGCATCCGACAGCACCTTATCGCCAAAGGCGATGGAAACTTTGTCTTTGTGCTTAGTCGGATTCGATAGGGACTTTACGGTGGACCAAAGTTTACCTACACCGGTAGAGAGGTTACAACCTCTTAGGTGCTCTTCCCATTTCGCCCGCTTGTGTTCGTCCACAAGCAATCTGATGCGTTGGTTTATATTCCTTATTTGGGGGTCGCCTGGATCAAGCTGTCTTATAAGGTCGCGTTCCCTCGCTAAGCTCGCGGCCTCCGCCGGGAAGTGGGGCCCGGATTTCGGGAATTCTCCCGGCGGGAATGAAATGTGCCGAGGCGGATTCAATGACCTTACGGAAGGCACGCTCCCCTTGGCGGGCATCAGTCGGGATAGGGAGGGCAGCAAAGCTGCTGTCTGTTGCAGATTTATATTCTTCCCACTTTCCTTTTTTGAAGTTTATGAAAGTGCGTTTTTCGGTGACGATGAAGTCGGCGGTACGCTCGAACGAAATAAGTATGGGCAGGTGGTCGGATGCCAATGTTACCATCGGCTGCCAGTTGACGCAGTTTACGAGTTCTGCGCTTACGATTGAGATATCTGGCGAGCTGTGACAGCTTCCTACCATACGTGTGGGGGCGTCTCCGTTTATTGTGCAGAACGTCGTTTCTTCTATTTGATCCGCCAACATCTCACCCCTACTGTCCGCCCGCAAGTTTGAATGCCATAGGTTGTGATGGGCATTGAAATCGCCTAAGATAATGCGATTGTTGCCAGTGAGTAAGGCCTCGATTTTAGGGCGGTATCCACTGGGGCAACAGGTGACAGGAGGGATGTAGATGTTGATGATTTCTAGATTTGCATCGCCTGACCGGACAGATAGGCCTTGACGTTCTAAGACATTGTCCCTGCGGTCGATGCCAGGATCAAATATATGATATTGCACAGAGTGGTGTATAATAAACGCGAGGCCGCCTCCATTTCCGCTCTCGCGGTCCTTCCTGTGGACATTATACCCAGAGCAGGTCTGCAATGCAGATCTTGCTGTGAGTTTAGTCTCTTGAATCGCAGCAATGCGGATGTTGTGCCGCTTCATGAAATCGACTATCTCCGTAATCTTCCCAGTTGGTCCATTACAGTTTAACTGCAGAATTCTGAAGTGCATGAGGGGTGACGCCGCCACTCTAGGGGTAAGTGACGGGTGACTACGCCTAGGTTGTGGAAGGCCAGGACACAATTGCTGTTGTGGCCTTGGGACTGGGCGCCCTTGGGCAAGCATTGGGGTACCCGGATGATTTGGGTTTGCGACCTGGCAACATGGCGCGATGAAACCCGTCGAGGGGTTGTCGTCGCGGAGACCAGAACATCTAGGAAAGTGGCACCACCCAAGGCAGGAGCTGCATTGAGCGGATGTCGCAAACCTATATATTCTGTGCTGGCAGACGGTGCAAACGGAGGTAGGGACTAAGAGTCTGTTTCCCTGACCTGCACGATTGCTGCCAGAAAAGAGGGGGGGAGAAGAAGACGGGGGCAGGGGCTGATGCTCAGCATTGCTACCAGCTCTACTACGAAGGTAGTAGTTATGAGTGGTATCAGCTGTTTGAGTTGTTGGCGCCGTGGGGCGCGAGCAGCAGCGGGTACTTGTTGTGGCTTGCTGAGCAGCGAGGCTGCTGGCAGGTAGTGGAGGGGCGCTTAGGCGTAGACTACGGGACGCCCTTGGGCGTGAGCAGCAAGGAGCCACAAAAGATTTATAAAAGTTACGTGGACGTCGGGTTTTGGGATCAAGCCCAGAACAACCTGTCCGATGCAACCATCCCTTGCACGAGACACACTGAACAGAGTATGACCGTCCTAAAAAGATTCTTTTCTGGCAAATGCAGCAAAACCATTTCTCAGGACCGGGGTCAGGAGACGGACCCGGATTGGGTTCGATACCTTCCCGGAGTAAGAGAATATGTAGCAGTCCTGCTGCAAGGAGCTGCTAGGAGGATGACAATTTGTGGGAGGGACGAAACAAATTAAATGGGGTCACACTGAAATGACAGTCCTTGGTCGGGAAAAATCCCGAGTCGCTCCGGTACATAGAACCGACTGCCTTGGGAAGCGTGCATTTTTCGTAGTTTTCGATATCGAAAAAGTGGGCGTGGTCATAATACGATTTCTGCCATTTTTTATACCAATACAAAGTGAGTTCAGATAAGTACGTGAACTAAGTTTAGTAAAGAGATATCGATTTTTGCTCAAATTATCGTGTTAACGGCCGAGCGGAAGGATAGACGGTCGACTGTGTATAAAAACTGGGTGTGGCTTCAACAGATTTCGCCCTTTTTCACAGAAATCAGTTATCGTCCTAGAATCTAAGCCCCTACCAAATTTCACAAGGATTCGTAAATTTTTGTTCGACTTATGGCATTAAAAGTATTCTAGGCAAATTAAATGAAAAAGGGCGCAGCCACGCTCATTTTGAAAATTTCTTTTATTTTTGTATTTTGTTGCACCATATTATTACTGGAGTTGAATGTTGACATAATTTACTTATATACTGTAAAGATATTAAAGTTTTTGTTAAAATTTGACTTAAAAAATTTTTTTTTAAAGTGGGACGTGGTCGGTCTCCGATTTTGTTAATTTTTATTAAGCATACATATAGTAATAGGAGTAACGTTCCTGCCAAATTTCATCATAATATCTTCAACGACTGCCAAATTACAGCTTGCAAAACTTTTAAATTACCTTCTTTTAAAAGTGGGCGGTCCCACGCCCATTGTCCAAAATTTTACTAGTTTTCTATTCTGCGTCATTAGTTCAACTCACCTACCAAGTTTCATCGCTTTCTCCGTCTTTGGTAATGAATTATCTCACTTTTTGGGTTTTTCGAAATTTTCGATATCGAAAAAGTGGGCGTGGTTATGGTCCAATTTCGTTTATTTTAAATAGCGATCTGAGATGGGTGCCGAGAAACCTGCATACCAAATTTCATCAAGATACCTCAAATTTTACTCAAGTTATCGTGTTAACGGACGGACGGACGGACATGGCTCAATCAAATTTTTTTTTCGATGCTGATGATTTTGATATATGGTGGTCTATATCTATCTCGATTCCTTTATACCTGTACAACCAACTGTTATCCAATCAAAGTTAATATACTCTGTGAGCTCTGGTCAACTGAGTATAAAAATAAAATAGAGATGATATTTCCCATTTTGAATATTATAACATCAAACTACATGCATCAAATCGCCAACTTTTTAGTTTGTTGCGAAATTCAAATCATGTGATAAGCCTCATCCATCATCTGATGCATAATTTGTGAGATTTGATATAATGGCTGGAAAGTTTGATCCCACTGTCAGGTAATTCTTCAAACTTGACAAATAATTCAAAAATAGTATTGTAGAATTAGTTCTTGACAAAAAATTCCAATATGATATGTTTCGAATAATCTTTCAAATTTAAAAATGTTCTCCTTGTATTATATTTTTTATTGAATTAATTATTGACACAAATTCCAAGCTTGATATTCTTCCTTGTATTTCAAAGTCATAAGAACAGCTCCAAAAATGTAAGTACATATATATATATATTGTGACGAATATTCGCATCACTAAGCTGTTAATAAATAATCACGCAACAACAAAAACATGAAGCAGCCACTCTGTCTCATGCCCCAGCGGGTTAGGGAGTCAGAATATACCCGCGGTAGATATTCCTGTCGTAAGAGGCGACTAAAATACCAGATTCAAGGGGCTGTGTAGCGCAACCCTTCAGGTTGCCAGCGTAATATATAGCTTATCCAAACCCAGTTGTCAACCTCACCTATCCGCGGCGAATCCTGTTTCACTAACAGACGAGGCTCCGGCGACCCTAAGCTCCTCATGGAACTTGGGGGTGGGGAGGAAGGGGATGGCCTGAAGGTTTAATGTGGCCACATAAATCGTCCCCGAGATGGTCGGGCCAGCACCCTAATGGTGCTGTGGTACCGGAGCGTACCGGATCTGTATCCGGCAAAGACCATCACATCGATAACACTCCCCAAAGCCTTCGGGGAGCAACCTTATTGCTACAACAACAACAAGAGCTGTCTCACACACACAGATGTAGTCGTCAGCCGAAGTAGTACTCACACATACACGCATATGGCTATAAACTACAAATATACATGTACTTTTATAGCTGGTAACTAACCAAGCATGAGCGACAACTGTTCGCGAAGTTACTTCTAACAGCACTGAAGCGCTGTTTTGATGCCACAACTCGATGCATCGAGGAAAGAATAATTATTATCTCTGAGATTTCTCTAATATTGAGAGTTTACTGAAAATATGGGCTGCAAGGTCCTTTTCGTGCTATAGAAAGGTGACTTTGAAATCTAGATACAGGGAGGTAATGTGTGCCAATTGTTTCTTCATTTTTTTTTCGAAATTGGGGTGCATTGTAAAAAACTGGTCGACAGCAAATTGACCATGTCTGAAGCCGCACTAATAATCCAATCTTTCGGCCTAAGTCGGCCAATAAGTTTGATAGGACCCTATATACGTTACTAAAAACGTTGATTCCACGTTGGTTAACACAGTTTGTGGATTGCACAAAGTGCACTTGATTGCAATAGTGAGGAATGCACTTTATCCCTTTACCAACTCCAAGTACAATGCGTCACAAGTAATCCATTAGTGCCCCGGCTTTGTTTTTTGTTTATTTGCATCGTATCTCGTGCCAGCGGTTCAGGGGGCCTAGAATATGCCAAAATTACCAAATTGTTTCAGGGGGTTGTGTAGCGCAACCCTTTACAAAGGAATGCCAATTTATAGCTTCTCCAATCCAATTATCAAATTCACCTACCACTGGCGAATCCTGTTTCTTTAACAGAGGCTCTGGCAACTCCAAGCTCCTCATGGATCTAGGGGGTGGTAGGGCGGTATGGTCCAGAAGGTTTCATGTGGTGATACCAAATCGTTCCCGAGATGGTCGGGCTAGTACCTTAATGGTGCTTATTACCGGATTATACCGGATCGGCATCCGGCAAAGGACCATCAACATCGATAACACTCCCCAAAACCTTCGGGGAGTGTCCTTAAATGCAGGGAACATGAATTCCATCGTTTTGATTGCAGGTTTGGGCTCTTCACTTTCTACGCTTAGGATGGTGGAGAATTTCTCCTCAACAATCTGGACATCGATTACCAGGTCGGCGTTATCGTTCTTACAGTTGTTCGCTCTGGGTATATATCCCATCGTATTTCACCGTTACTCCTATTGCCTAGCAGCGTTTGCACACTTTCGTTTTCATACGCACGGACTTTTCCTTGCCGTTCTTTAGATGACCTCGACTGCTGCGACAACAACCTAAAGTAGCAGTAGATCCAGCGTAAAATCTGTAGTAGAGAAAAGAGTAGAATATTATTGCTTGCTAGTCTGATTCAGTACAAGATACCGACTCCACGTAGTTGAATATATCGAATATAGGACTCCATCAGTTACTTCCTACATTAAATATAAATCAGCGAATAATATCTCATGGTTCTTAATGTGACCCAAAATTCCTTTAAATTTAGATGACCAACATCTTCAATACCCGCAAAATGCAAAATTGAAAACATTCATTATATAGAAATAAAGCAGCGCCACTCACTCATCCATTCATGGGTTTCAAACGTCTGGTATGTGTTAATTAATCCGTTATACGCCAAAGTCAAAATATTATGAAATGTGATACATTACTGTACAAAAGGCACGCGCTGCCAGGTGGATGAGAGGGTGGGAATATAAACTATGCAAGAGACGTACATACTTATGTGATAGCGGCTGTGGGTCGGGCTTACACGTGTCTTATATTAAGCGTGTTCAAAGGTTTGGCCTTATATTTGTTGCATACAAAACATGAACAGCAAACCATTTCCCATCCAGCTTTACACGACCACAAACAACCCTCTTGGCGTTTTGAGAGTTCGAAATCCATACACGTGCTAGTAATGGTGATGCTGTATGGTTGGCAACGCAACGCAATGGAAAACATCACTGTCAGCCAAACCAAGTACGGCGCAATGTGTGTGGCACTTCAGTTAACGCGATAATGATTAAAAGAAAAGAATAATCGACCACAAAGCTAGCAATATGTAGCGGTTGAAAAAAATCCATTGAACCTTTATTTTTGGGTGTGTGGCGTTGCCAAGGACGACACATCTCATTTCCAATTTGTAAAGGCGAGCAGCATCGATTGGTCTGATTTTAAATGTCAAAATTTAGATAAAGACGATTTCAATAGTAGCAAAGAAGACGGTAACCTTCTTTCCGACATTGTGGAAGTAAATCTGAAAAGAGATCAAAGCGATGTTTTGCATGGTAAAAGTAGCAGTCGAGCTTGGGTCCGATTTACATGAAATTCTTTGCCAATACTAACGTTAAACGTCCACAGAGGTCTTGCATGTAGGGTTTAAAAGCCTAATTAAACTTCCTTAACCCTAACGCCATAGTCGTAACCATATCATATCCATAACCATCTCCAATGTGATCGATTAATGTTGCCTTAACCTAAAAATCGTGAAAATTTCATAAAAATGAAGAAAGCGCAAAAAATTACAAACATATTCCACAAAACAATAAGTCTCTTAGTCATAAAGTATCCAAAACAATGAATAAAATCTACAAAAAGTTATTAAATTCACCAACTCAAATATTTTTGGTTATGGATATGGCGAGAAACCAAAAACCAATTGGTTGGCTATGGTATGGTTATGGCGTTAGCGTTATGGTATAGCACCATTAATCGATTACATTGATTTCCATAAGGTGGGTTCGATCAGCTGTTTTATCTGGTTATGGTTATATGGTTATAAGTCACCATTAATTGGCCCTTAAAGTGGTATTGCTACACACCTACTTCCAAAAATTCGCCTTGTAAATGGGCTCGTAACCACAGTTTCTTCCCCAAACTAGAGGTAATATTCCTATTTTCTTACAATCCAACCAAATGTATACAATGCCTGAAATAGTGTATCCTGGGTTTCGCTCTGATGATCAGCCTTAGACAGCTGTCACCATTCATCGTTTATTGACATTAAACCGCCCGAGAGATTTGACAATAGGGTCCTAATATTTTGTAACGAATTTTGGAAAATCCTTGTTATTATACAGCTTCTGCAAACGTTCGAATCGCTGAATTGTCGAATAAATAACTCGAATATTCACTAATACAAAATGGTCTTTATTAGACTACTTTGAGAGTACTTCACAATAACACTTATACTTCACAACTAATTGCGTGTTTAAATCAAACTGATTAGTCATGCCTCACCTTGCGCTGCTTTTATACTCTCGGTTTCCTCGTTCACCCATTTCTCTTAAGGTCTAGTAATTTCGCGAACTTCATGCTTGGTTACCAGCCATATACATGTATATTTGAAGTTTGTAGCCATATGCGTGGGTAAATGTGAGTACTACTTCGACAGATGATAACATGTGTTTGTGAGTATCTCTTCGTTGCCTTGTATGAATGTGTGTAAAAATGATGATGATTTGTTTACGTACATACGAGTGGCTGCTTAGTATCAGCTTAGTGATGCTAATATTCGTCACAATATATAAATGAACACCAACGACTCCCAGTCATCCACCACTAGTTTCTTTCAAGTCAGTGTTGGCATCGCCCTTCTGTGCTGAAGTTTTTATGATCTGCTCTCAGATCAAAATCTAGCTAGCGAAGCTATTGAGCTTTTATACTCACGGAAGGAGGGTGTTGGAAGGGTTAGAGGGTTCAATGTTCAGAAGCTGGTGCTATTTTCCGGAACGTACCGTATGAATATCCGGCAAAGGAACACAACATTGATAAAACTCCTCAAAAACCCGAGAGTCTCCTTATCGCCACACAAATAAGCTTTCTTTGGCCGCACTTATCTTGTAACTTCGTAGAGCACATTCATGAATTTCACTCCATACTCGCCTTAGACAGCTGTCGTAGTGTGGTAGTGTGCTCGCCTACAACATCATAGGTTCTGGGTTCAAGTGGGTAAAGCTAGATAAAATACTTATGACGACGTTTTTCTAAGCGTTGATGATTCTCCGGATAAGGATATAAAGAAACGAGGGTGATCTAGACTACGCTGGGAGAACTAGGTGGAAACAATTTAAAGCTCCAATCAAGTAAGTAAGTGGGGTCGCCCTCGGCAGGATAGACTCCGCCTTGCCTCTTGTCCTTCGGAGTAAGCATAGAACATGTAGGCTCCATCCCGCCAATTGTAGGAAATACAAGAGTTTGATTTCTAGACCGATATTATTTATGCTGTTGGTTCACAAATAAAGGCCCTCTTATGGGTGTGTTTTTATCGTTTCAGTTCAAAAGTCTTTGATTGGTTAGCTTTGCAAGTACTCTTAGCTGCGCGGTCATGCTCAATCCTGACTTACACTCTGACCAACATGAACAATTCTTGTGAAATGTGTTGTAAATAACTCTTGTGGTAGCTTGAGCAGAGTAGCATTGGTGATGCCCCTCCGTCATATACGTATTATTGGAGCACTGACCTGTTGTTGTTGTTGTTATTGTTGTTGTAGCGATAAGGTTACTCCCCGAAGGATTTGGGGAGTGTTATCGATGTGATGATGGTCCTTTGCCGGATATAGATCCGGTACGCTCCGATAACACAGCACCATTAAGGTGCTAGCTTGACCATCTCGGGAACGATTTATATGGCCACATTAAACCTTCAGGCCATTCCTCCTTCCCCACCCCCAAGTTCCATGAGGAGTTTGGGGTTGCCAGAGCCTCGTCTGTTAGTGAAACAGGATTCGCCACGGATAGGTGAGGTTGACAATTGGGTTCGGAGAAGCTATATATTGCGCTGGCAACCTGAAACGATAGCGCTACACAGGCCCTTGAATCTGGTATTTTAGTCGCCTCTTACGACAGGCATACCTACCGCGGGTATATTATAACCGCCTAACCCGCTGGGGGCGCTTCTAAATTGCTTTTAATATCGCACTGACCTCCAAAGCGCCTGTTCAATAAGAGCTCTGGCTACAAGTGGCCATTTGTCTTGATGGCTATATAAATGTATAAAAATAAAAAAATAAATGTAAGGCGCGATAACCTCCGAAGAGATCTAAGGCCGAGCTTCTCTTCCAATTTGCGTCGTGCTCCTCTTGATTTTTCCCTACAAATTGGCCGGACGGGACCTACATGTTTTATGCCGACTCCGAACGGCATCTGCAAGGCAGATGAGTTTTCACTGAGAGCTTTTCATGGCAGAAATACAATCGGAGCGCTTGCCAGACACTGCCGAGGGGCGACCCCGCTTAGAAAAATTTTCTTCTAATTGAAAAATCTTATTTTCTAAAATTTTGATGTTGCTTTGCCCGGGAGTTGAACCCAGGGCATACGGTGTGATAGGCGGAGCACGCTACCATCACACCACTGTGGCCATACATTTAAATTTATAACGTCTGCCAAGGTTAGGAGGCTGATCGACTTTGCCGCATCGACGATGTACACATTTTCCAGAGTTCCAATATCGATTCAGATCATCAGATATTCTTTTTCACAGCCGAACGTAGTTTTACAGGAACGGAGACGTCTCCACTGCGTTAACACAAACAATTGGGGGTTGACTTGGCTTCCCTTGGTATTTTTCAATTAGCACTAGTTATCGCGATGTAGAGAGTCGGCCAAAATCGTCTAGACAGTTAAGCGCCTATTAATGAATTAATTAATAAAAAAAATTATAATTTTTTGAATATCTGATATGCCAAACTCATTTACATATATGTAAGTAGATTTAATTATTGCAAACGTTCCTTTGCACCGGGTCAATACCCAGCAAAAAATCTTGTAAGCCATCATTAGGAATAAGAAAGGATTGAATATGACCACCTTGAACCCGAAATATTTCCCTGGGGTAGGTGAGGTTGACAGTTGGGTTGCGGTAGCTTGAAGCTATAAAGCATTGTACTGTGCTTATCAGCCCTTTGAATCTCTCCTAATCGCTAATTATATAACTAGATTTCCCATATAAAGTTTCCCCTTTGATAAACGCTATTTATCAACAAACTCTAGAGAAAGCAATAGTTGTTCCTAGACTTACAGATGGCTGATAACGTAAACAGTATGACAGACAAACAGATTTGACAGGTAATAATCTAGCTAGCATTTCCCCGCAAAAATCTCGAGTACTCCATGGATGCATACAAAAAATAATATAACATTGCGATGTCTTAGGACTGGACCATATACTCCAGCTCAGCATTACATCAGAGTAATCCAAGGAGTACCCGAGTATGACACAAGTGGATCCATGATCCAACGATTTTTGCTTGGTTGTTGTAGGTCGGAGAGAGAGAAAACGCCAAAATAAAGCCAAATGAGAGCCTTTCGCATATAAGTTCATATCTAAGGTAAGGAGAAGGAATTAAGCCTTATGTGTAAAACATTCAGTATAGCAAAATACAGCAACATTGTATATTAATAATTATTATTATTTTGCCTCCAAGCGTCCTTAGTTTTGATCTAAGTACCTCTTCAGGCTTCTTACTTCATATCACTAGGGGATTAAGGGGCACGGCACTTTCATGGGAGATCCTCTGCCTTGCCAGCGTTTCATCCTCTAGTTTGCAAAAGCGACAGATTCAACTCACTTAGTACTAAGTGAGAGTTCTGCTTAGATGAATGAGTCTAGCTGCTACTCTCGTTGCTGGGAATATAAACAATTTGGCGTGTATTTTCCACTGGCAGTCAATCTAGTGTTTTCTGAAGTGCTTTGTTTCCCAGTTACTAAAGATTTCCCTAGCTTATGCCTTTGTGAGTCCACAGAAGGGCTTTGATCATAGAACGTTGATATAGGACTCTGCTTTGCTAGGTATTCTGCCTGTTCATTATCTTGCATGTCCCTGATGCCCGGGAACCCATCCTAGCAAAACCTTTTATTTGGCTTCCAGATCATCTAGGATACCAATGCAGTAGTTGTGTAGGACTGCAAAACACGCTGTCTGACATAATGTAAACGTTCCCTACAGCAAACTTCTGCTGTATGGATTTCTGCCTGATATATAGTGGGGTAGCATCCCATTGGTAACAATTTCTTGAAGCTCGGTCCATAGATACCAGCTCCCTTTTTTCCTCCAGTCAGTATATAGATTATCTGTTTCCCAAAGACTTCTGTCACGCATCACGTAGTTGCAGTATGAGATTTTCTATGAATTTTGTTCTCAGAAGGCACTATGTGCATCAGCAGGGGACATTTTCTCATCGATGCCGTTTTGTTTTGTCCATTATACCATTTCGGAAGATAGCCCTCATATTTGCGAGACAGTCCAGTGCAGGCGAAGAAAGCTCTTGTTGCTTTGTTTGAGGTAGCCTCTAGATGATCATTCGACGTGAGCGTTCTGTCCAGTGTAACCCCTAGTTCTTTTGCTTCAAATGAAAATCAGATTTTGGTGCCACCCATGGATTGTAGTTTAGATGCATGTATGTGAACTCCTCCGAGTTTCAGGATCATACATAGTGCACATTTCTTGGCGGGTAAATTCATATGAACTGACATAAGGAGACGAGTACGTATAATTACAATCTTTGTTTCATAACTATGCATGTTATTGGTATAATTTCATACTTAACGCCGACTGTCCATGCTGTTATGGCAATACGCTAGGCACGTGTTTAATGGTAAGCTGTTCCGGTTTTTGGTTTCCCAAAATTCTATGAAAGTGGGAGAGCGTTGCGATTGAGCGAAATATGCTTGAAAAACTCAAACGATAAGTAGTTATTATGAAAACTTTTTCTCCTCAGACCTTAAAGATTTGACTACTTTAAATGAAGACTTTCACAATGATCCCCACACATTTCTTCATTCTTTTGTAGTTCATATTACTAGGTTATATGCAAGAAAGTGATGTCTAAACAGAGTACTTGCCGTCTTTATTACTCATAAGCGCTTAATCGCCTAGCCGTGGTCAAGACTTCCTCCACTTGTCTTTTTCAACTCTGTGGAGGTCACTTCCCTTCCTGTTGCCAATTTCCGTGTCGGAGAACGGAGACGGGTCGTCGAATTCATGCGCATAACATGAGCTAGCTAGTAAGGCCGATAGGCTGTAACTCGGTGCATTACGGGAAGGACCGTAAACTTTTCGGGGAACTTTTCTCTCGAATCCTTCCAAGAGCTATACATTTGCATGCTGAAAGATTATGAAGTGTGATTTTTTTGCGTTCTCAATTGTTTATTCAGTCCAAAGTAGCACTCCTTGGCAGTAATGATTAGGTAGAACGGGTTGGGGAGAGGAAGCGACCGAGCACGTTTTGTGCTCGTGCTCTGAGCTCGCAAGGCTAAGACTCCAGCTATTAGAAGTGACGCAGCTATCAAACCTAGTAACAGTAAGTAGCATATGTCCTGGAAAGCTTCTAGTATTTGCTAAGAGGACGGAGTTATTTTACAACATAGGTCCTAGTTTCTGATAGCGGTTTTCAGTTTGACCCATGAGCAAACTTCTGGTAATGCTATGGACTCATTTAATACATGTACTTTTAGGCAGTTCAACCTAATCTAATCTGGCAAAAGTAAAGTTCGTTTGATTTAAAATTACTCGAAATGTCCTCCCAACCTCTACGGAGCTGTTGGTGTTACTCAACTTCGTTTCGCATGAGCATATGAACATGAAAGGACTTAAATTTCGACAGCGTATTGACGGCTGAATCAAACATCAACCTTATAACAGCTTCGAGTTAGACAACGCGCTAACTGAGAATATTTTTCGAAAAATTCTATTTCAGATTTATTTTAAAAACGCCATATCTCAAAATTCGGTGGTAGAAAGCCCTATCTTAAGGTTTTTTTTTATTAACACCCCAGCTAATGTCAAAATGTTTTGAATTAAAGTTCATCTACAGAATTTTCTATTAGATTTTCGGCCTTTACCAAGCTGCATCTGAAGCTACGCACGCTCATGCCTTGCAATCCCACGCCTTTCGGCATCGCGCTTCTAACAAAGCGTCTGTCTCTCTTGCTTCTTTATGATCACATCCACCAATGTTTAAGCAGTGCCCTTTCTCTGAAGCAGACAGACATTCCTCATCGTGCGAGTTGTTTTTCCGGGCTCACTGGAAGCATATAATGTACGCAGCAGCGGTCGAAGAAAGCATGGCGGCACCAGTAACAGATGACTTCCGGAATCAGCTGATTGGTACTTTTTTAATATGATTTGACACTTCAACTTCCGGTGCAGTACGACTTTGATATTAGTCCATCGATTTAAAAGAACAAAGTACATGGTTAGGTTAGGGAACAGCGCCACGTCAAACGAACCCTCGTCAAGCGTTAGGCGGAGTTCGCTCGACGCCACTTTACTGTGTTCAAGTTTTATCTGTAAGACTCGCAGCATCATTGGGCTGGTTGTCCCCTCCAGCACCTTCGTCGTGAGGTCTTCGTCCTCCCCTTGCCCTTTTGCAAATTGCGATTGATATCCTCGGGACATCTTTTCTCGGTTCGTAAATGCTGTGCAGTGTATCCTCCGACTTCATCACGCATGGTATCCATACCTTAACTTTTGGTACCGTGGGGATTTGCGCTTTATCCACCACCTCAAACCGCGCGTTCGTGCATTGCCTTTGGAGGTTTGGAACCACTTCCTCCAGCCACCGCAAGCTCGCGATGTTGTCGCACGCTATCATCTTCACACCATTATACCATCCCCGCGAATCAAAGGTTGGAAGGGGCTTACTTGGTTGTTTCCGCATCGTCTTAAGCATTAAGCTGCCTTTCTACAGATCTCCACCTTTCAGTAGTCATCTGTCGGAAAGGATTGCTACGATCAACCAGCGCCACAGTCAGTGACTGGTTTGCCACATCACATGGTACTTTTATTTATGTTTGTATGTATGTCACCGTGCTGCCATCTCGTATGGTTCTGCCATGGTAGTAAGTGAGAAGTTTGCTTCCAATGTAGGGTTACACCGTTAGCTCGCTTATTGCCCTCAGAGAGTAAATGGATAATTATCAGTTGTGTGTTCCTTGATAGGCTTCTCGACAGCAAATTTTCTTTAGTCACTGCGCACACTTCGCGTGTGCGTATTTTGGCCTCCATAAGATAATGTTTCGAGTGGACATAGCGACTCGTTGAGTCACACAACCAGAACACTTGTGCTATGTTTGTCGTCGATCGCGACGTGATTACTATTTTTGGTCAGATAATACTATCGTATTTGATCAGAGGTAGCAACACGCCTCTTTAGCCCTCATTGCAACCTATAAAGAACATATTTGTAGTATGCAAACCATGCCTCTCATCTTATTATAAAAAACACAGTCATGCACACATAAAAGAAGAGATTACAAAATTTTAACGAATTAACTGCTCGTCGAAATGTTTCTTAAATCCCATATGTTTCACAACAATAGTTTTCTAATGAATGGCAGAAAACGACATTTCCATTCATAGAAACATGAAAACAGCAAATGCTTAATTACAAAACGCACGCACATTAATTTATAATAGACCGCAAAATAAAAAAAATGATAAAGCAAAGCAAAACAAAAGTAGGTGTTAAGTGGAAGAAAATCCGCTTAGTGCAATTTAACGTTAAATAGGGAAAAGGAAAAGAGAAAAGAAAAGTAAAACGGCTGACCCCTTCATGTTTAGCAATAGCACACATGTGTGACTCCAAGCATTGCTTTATAATTATGCATTAGGGTTGTTGCGAATATATGGAATTTAACCCTAGTTCGGCCGACAATTTTATACTCAGCGTGCTTTGCACATAGAGTATATTAACTTTGATTGGATAATGGTTGGTTGTACAGGTATAAAGGAATCGAGAGACATAGATATAGACTTCCATATATCAAAATCATCAGTATCGAAAAAAAAGTTTATTGAGCCATGTCCGTCCGTCCGTCTGTCCGTTAACACGATAACTTGAGTAAATATTGAGAGATCTTCACCAAATTTGGTACACGAGCTTATCTGGACCCAGAATATTGGTTTTGAAAATGAGCGAAATCGGATGATAACCACGCCCACTTTTTATATACATACATATATAACATTTTGGAAAACACAAAAATCTGATTATTTAGTAAATAATACACCTAGAATGTTGAAATTCGATGTGTGGACTGATATTGAGACTTGATAAAAATTTGGAAAACATTTTTAAAATGGGCGTGGCACCGCCCACTGATGATGAAATCAATTTTACAAATATTATTAATCATAAATCAAAAATCGTTAAACCTATCGTAACAAAATTCGGCAGCGACCACGCCCACTTTTATATAAAAGATTTTTAAAAGGGTCTTGGATGAATAAAATAAGCTATATCTTTGCAAAAAAGAGCTTTATATCAATGGCATTTCATTTCCCAAGTGGATTTATAACAATAAATGGGAAAAAACTTCAAATTTTAAAAAATGGGCGTGGCACCGCCCCTTTTATGACTAAGCAATTTTCTGTGTTTCGGGAGCCATAACTCGAAGAAAAATTAACATATCGTAATGAAATTGTGCACATATTTTCCTTATAGCAGAATACATTTCTAGTAAAAATGGACGGGATCGGTTAAAGACCACGGCAACTTAGATATAAAACAAATTTAAAAGGGTCGTAGACTAGAATAATATGCTATAACTTAGCAAAAAATAGTTTTGAATCAATGATATTTCACTTATCAAGTTTTTTTGTAAGAGGAAATGGGGAGACATGTTTTTTTAAACGGGCGGTGCCATGTGTTATGTAGAAAAGTAATTTATCTGAAATGAAGTGTAAAATTGAAGCCCACGCTGAGTATATAATGTTCGGTTACACCCGAACTTAGACACCTTTACTTGTTACACCTATTTTTGGCCGACGCTACCACCGCGGTAACTGCCAGAAAAAAAAGTGTTCAACCCGTTACAGTTGTCTGTGACTAAAATTATAAAACCTTATTTTGTATTTTTTCGACTTAAAATTTATTAACTTAATAAGATGTCACGGAAAATGAGTTAAACAAATTTATTAAAAATATGTTTTTTTTTATTAAATAATTAAATAAATGGGCTCATCGGCCAAATACGTTGTACACTGTTTTACTACTACTACTTAAAATATAATTTTTTAAGAGAAGAATGTAAAAAAGTTACCCCGGTGACTCGTCGGCCGAACTAGGATTAAGGCATATACGCTGTGGGGATGGGCAATTTAAACATATTTCAAAAATTTTTTAAGCGCGGTGTCCACATCATAGATCAAGAAAAATTTCGTATACAGTACAGTCGGAAAATATTAGAACAAGATGAAAAGAGTTGTTTTTGTCAGTTTATCGTATCATTATTAAAATATTGTGACGAATATTAGTGACACTAAGTGATACTGACATCACTAATCGGATACTAAGTAAATAAAGCCACAACAACAATAAAGCAAGCTGCCACACTTGTATGTACGTAAACAAATAAATCATTATGTCTATACATACAAGCAGCGGAGAGAACGCACAAACACATGCATATATCTGAGATACTCCCAAAAGTAGGCAATCATCGGTGAAAGTATCACTCACATATACACGCGCATATGGCCATGCGAGAAGCTATAATTGTGCATCTGTAGTTATAGGTCATGAGTTTATAGCTGGTAAACAGGTAGCAAATTCTAGAAGAGTGTTATTGTGCAGTACTTTAATAAAGAGCATTTCGCATTATTGAATATTGGAGTTATTTATTCAACAGTTTAGTGATACGAACGTTAGCAGAAGGTTGCAAATAAGCGGAATTTCCCCAAATTCGTTACAATGTTATTCACATATTAGCAGTAGTTTTGTACACTGAAAGTTCTATA
This sequence comes from Eurosta solidaginis, assembly GCA_029619165.1. Classification (NCBI taxonomy): domain Eukaryota; kingdom Metazoa; phylum Arthropoda; class Insecta; order Diptera; family Tephritidae; genus Eurosta; species Eurosta solidaginis. Next base: position 24,711 of record JARSSU010026564.1, on the reverse strand, counting down.
AAAATTTATAAGAAAACAGTGAGTATGTTACTTTAAGCGATTCTCTTGAAAATACCCAGCTTTTGCTTTGATGATTGCAGCGCACAATTTCGGCATTCTTTCGATGAGTTTTTAAAGTGGAATATTATTCCACGCTTCGTTCAAACAATCCCAGAGGTCAGGAAGGCTTGTTGGCTTTAGATCACTCACACGTCGATCCAATTCTTCCCACAGTAGCTCGATGGGATTTAAATCGGGGGATTTTGGTGGGCCACTCCATTGTATCAAGGAGTCTTTTTCGTTCTAAATAAGAAGTACAATGTTTTGATGTATGTTTCGGATCGTTATCTTGTGCGTAAATGAATCCACGACCAATCAAATTAATGCCAGATGGTATTGCGTGGCGTTGGAGTATACTGTGATACTGCTCTTTTTTCATAATTGCTTCAATTTTTTTAGTTGACCAACGTTAGCGTAACTGAAACAGCCCCAAACCATCACTGAGCCACCGCCATGTTTTACAGGTGGCATAATGCAATCTGCTTTGAATCTTTTATTGACGTTTCTGCGAACATATTGACGCCTATCGCTACTGAAAAGTTCGAATTTTGATTTGTCTGACCATTAAACTGATTTCCACTGATCAATCGTCCAGTCAATATGTTCTTGAGCGAACTTCAGTCTTTTCTGTATATTTACTGGCCGTAGAAGTGGCTTTCTGACAGCAATGCGTCCAATCATACCTTTTTCTTTAAGCCGGCCTTTGACTGTCGTGAGCGATATTGATGAATCCAAGTCTTCATTGATTTCAGCACGAATTTATGATGCAGATTTCCGTCGATTGGCCTAACTTATTGCATATATTTTGCTGTCTTTCTTGATCGACCATATCGTTTTCTGTTAGTATTTTGTTCAGAGGGGGCTTTCCGTAATTCGATATCGAACAAAAACGAGTATCAAATAATAGTTGTTGCGTTCCGTAACACAAAATATCTTCGCGTCGTATCGAACGTTCGATACAACCTGTTCGATAGCACCTTAGGTGTCGAATTGCTTTTCGTAAGCTAGAGTTTTTAATGTTTTTGCAATTTGAGGAATAAATTAAAGCTAAGGAGTAGGCAACCAAACGCTTTTCCCTATTGAAATTATTTTGATGATTCCAATATACTTTCGAAACACTTTTTGATACACGAGAAAAATGTACTCAAATTGAAATACGTAAACCAAAACTGTGTCGTCGAGCGTTCGATATCGAATTAAAGTATCGAGCTAACGAGTGTCGACTATCAAATTATGGAAAGCCGCACCAGTTTCCCGATATCTTCTAATTGCCGTATGAACTGAACACAGAGATATTTTCAAAAGTTTGGCTATTTCTCGATAGTTTTTCCCTGTTTTTTGCAAAATAACGATTTGGGCTCGTATTTCGACGGATATTTCCCATTTTCAATCTGGAAAAATACAATTCTGAGGCTATTTCAACATCAACATCTTTTTATACTCAGCTGAGCAGAGCTCACAGAGTATATTAATTTTGTTCGCATAACGGTACCCCGTAACGGCATAAACCAATCGAGATAGATATAGACTTCTATATATCAAAATGATCTGGTCGAAAAAAGAAATTCATTTAGCCATGTCCGTCCGTCCGTCTGTCCGTAAACACGATAACTTGAGTAAATTGTGTATTATTAAGTAGAAGAAAATGAAAAAGTTCTGCAGGGCGAAATCAAAAGCCCTTGGAATCATGGCAGGAATACTGTTCGTGGTATTACATATATAAATAAATTAGCGGTACCCGACAGCTGATGTTCTGGGTCACCCTGGTGCACATTTTTGTCGATATGTCGAAAACGCTTCACATATACAACTAAGGGCAACTCTCTTTTAAAACCATCATTAATTTTAATTTGATACCCATATCGTACAAACACATTCTAGAGTCACCCCTGGTCCACCTTTATGGCGATATCCCTAAATGGCGTCCACCTATAGAACTAGGCCCTACTCCTTTTAAAATACTCTTTAATACCTTCCATTTGATACCAATGTCATACAAACACATTCCAGGAATACCGTAGGTTCATTTTCCTACATGGCGATTTTCCCTTTTTTTGTCTCCAAAGCTCTCAGCTGAGTACGTAATGTTCAGTTACACCCGAACTTAGCCTTCCTTACTTGTTTTATCTTGTTCTAATATTTCCGACTGTACTGTAGATATATTTTTTGTGTGAAAAATAGTAGCAGCCAAGTAGTTTTGACATATCTTTATCTCTCTGTTCACAAAATTAAGATTCAGCAATGCATTAGAAGAAAACTGGTTAAAATAAATATATTCGAATTGAAAATGCACTTAAGTTAAAGAGAATAAACTAAACAAGAGAAAAAACACTTGTGCTCAACTGGAATTTCAAATTCCATTTCAAAAACTCAAATACAGTCACTGTTACCCTGGTATTTAATCGACTGTGTTCCTACCGGGTCGTTGCTGAAGAAATAATGAGATACACATTTATTTATTGGCGAAACCAGGGTTTACCTGTGCACGTTTTCACCTGTGCAGAAAGCGTATGCGTTTTCAGTGAGTTTGGCCATGTTAATTTCGAGTTTGGGAGGAAGCCAAACCTTTAAATGGACATTTTACATACCTTTTCTACATTAGAGATATATGTACATACGCCGCCGCCGATTTTAGTCGTTTTTCGTACGCCGCCGCCGAATGTCAAAAATATCGGCGTGGCGGCGGGGGTGGCGGCGTCCGGCGCGTTACTATATTTTCTACTCGTTTAAGACTGTTTAGGCCATTTATTGTTCATGTTGAAAATTAGGCGGATATGGTCGAAAGTGGCAAACAACGGATGCGCACCACTGCCAGTTGTAAGAAACCGATTGCGAAATTTAGCTCTTTCTAACTCTTCAAAAGTTTTTTAAAAAAACAGGCGCTTTCGATGTCAGCTTAAAACGGACTTTTTATTACCCAATTCACCAAGTTATTAAAACAAAACACTAAAAAAAAGTTATATAATAAATTTATATGCTCACTTTGCATATTTTTTTTTCAAAAAATTAATAATGAACAATTAATTCAAATAAAATGACCCAAGGCGAACATGATTTCAAATTGTCCTCAAGTTGCTAAAAAAAGCAAATTACCCAAAAAAGGTGCCGATATTTTAATGAATTTTATATTGCGATTGGCTGAAAGAATAAGCGATGCATCAGTGATGCAAAATCCTTTAGCAGGTTCTAGGAGCATAAACGCTCCTTTGAAATGATTCTTACCTTATATTTAAGTTGAGGATATATGTACGTATGAGAAGGGTTTGAAAAATCACTTGGGCTTACATTCAAACATCTGTTGTTTATTGGCGAAACTATACAATAGCGTCTGAAATGTTAATTTTGATTTTCACACTTCGTCCTTCAACACCCAAATCTCTCGATTATAGCCTATCAACCAAATTAAGGTATCACCTACACGTTACGGCTCCTTTTACAAATGTTAATACGTAGGCACATATGTATATTTACCAGATGAGGGTTTGTCCTTCGCAGGAACACTCAAAAGCTCTCCCAAGACAGTCGAACTAATGGCCGTGTGTTCTACTACCCTAACGTAGTGGACAGTCGAACTAGTCTGAAAACTGAAGCTACGCGTTCATCCATAATGAGCTCTTATATCATAAGGCCGGAAAACAGCAGTTAACATCTTTCAACTTCAAAACGGTAGACTTTCATTCTAAAATATCGTTTTGATTTAAGGAAGACTATTGAAATCAATGTTGTGAACACAAACGTCTGCAAACTTTGGTCTACATTTTATAAATTTTATCCAGGGTCCTTGTAAAATTTTAATTATGTAGATGCGTCGAGGACTATACAATTTTAACCCATGAGTTACGAAATGACATCCACTTAGACTGCTTATGATTTCGAGGGCGGCATCCTTGGCGGAATAGTCACTCCCTAACGTTTCAAGGTGTTTCTCTGATGTAGCACGGCAGCATAGCGCGACAAAAGCATCCGTTGGAGAGTCTTCGGAGCTACACCTAGAGCTTCTAGCAAAGTGACGTCGACGAAGGTACATATGAGTTCGAAGTCGCAGTCCTACAGCTTCTGTGCTGGCATATGGTGTGAGAGTCAGGAGGCGTGATAGGGACTGGTGGTCGGGATTGCTACTGTTCCCACATCGGGAATTGTAGCTCTTAATTGTCGGGGATTGTAGCTCGAAAAAACTGGATGCGCTCTGTGCCACGAGAGTCATGAGTATTAATAGACCATTAATAGCAACCGTAAGTCGCCTTTGTGCGTGACCGCCAAGGAGCCACAAATGATTTAAAGAAATTGTGTTCGCGACGATTATTAGGAGTCAACTCCAGGTGAAACTACGCTTTGCACGAGATATTCAGACAACAGTGTGACCATTTTATGTACTCTGTTTCTTTTCAGCAGACGCAGCAGTACCAATTACAGAGACCGGGGTTAGGTTCGAAGCCTCTCTGGAGTAAGTGAACGAGGGACAATCCCTCCGCAAGGAGCTACTCTTGAAAAATTTTGAACGATCTGCGAGATTTCGAGGCAAAACCCCAGATCTTTCCGAAATGGCCAAGACGTTGATTTATTTAAATATATACAAACAAAACCTTTCCTAAATATTATTTTTTTAAAAAGAAAAATCAAGCTTTTCAAAGTAAGAACACCGGCGTATGCTGGCGCGCCGCCTACGCCACCGCCGCCGATATATAATAGAGCCTACGCCGCCGACGCCGATAAAGTGATCGGCGTAAACCTCTATTCTGCATGTGAAGCGAATAAAATTTGTTTTTAACTTCTAATTTCGCGTTATGTACAAATGATATATTTTTTTTTGAAAACTTTTAATTTATGTAATATTTAAATAATTTATAATATTCTAGAATTTAACAAAAATTAAATACTACAAGAAAAATATGATTTTATTTTGCACATATTTGATTTTAGGTCGTTTTTCTACTGCTAAATTAAACTTTTTCTATTTACAAAATTATTATGTGTATCTATATTTAGATTTAGGTATGTATATTAGACTGGGTCGATTTATTAACCTATATCGCGCCATCGATTTTTCGACAGGATTTGGGCTCAGGAAAAAAAGTTCCACTACGCATACCCAAAAAAATAATTTTCGAGCCTGTAAAAAAAATGGCGAAAGGGTAAATTTTTCGACAAAAACACTCCTCAAAACCCAAAAAATATTTTTTTTTCAAAAAACCGTTGTAAAAACGTTGGCGATAAAGTTTTTTGAAAAAAAACGGTTTTGGGGAGTGTTTTGGTCGAAAAAAAGCATTTTTTTTTGCAGTCTCGAAAATTATGTTTTAGGGTATGCGTAGTGGAACTTTTTTTCCTGAGCCCAAATCCTATCGAAAAATCGATGGCGCGATATAGGTTAACTTTCGTCCATACAAATCGACCCAGGTTAATGTATATACCTGCAAGTAAAAAAGAGCAGCAAAAATTATTGCCAAATTTCATCAGTTATTTAAAACTTCTTTATTTTTATTGAGTTAGTAAAAGAAATTTTACGAAAACTACAGCAAGGAACAGAGAAATAGCCGTGACAATTTTTTTATCAAATTTCGTCAACTAAGTTCCTCTTTTTTATTTTCGATATTTTAATATAATTTTTGATTTTTTAATAAAAAAAATGCTATGAATTTTGTAACTTACATATTACTGTTTACATAGTTTTACCAAACTCAAAAACGTTTCCGAAAAAATTCACAAATTTTAGTAGTTTTTACGAAGATTCCTCGAACTTTTTTGAGAATACAGGGGCCAAATCGCTTGCTGTGAAGCGATAAAATGAAAAAGAATTTTATACATTTAAACAAATTTTTGTATGGGCTTTTTTTTCATTTTATCACTTCAAGAACGGGAATTCGCCCCAGTTATGTGTTTTTAATTTTATTTTTATGCAGTTATGTAGCCCAATCAATGTTAGTCTGACAAAGAACAAGTTATATGTCTTTACAAATTCACATTGGTTTTTGAAATTTTTTTTCCGAAGGCTGTTTTAGATTTTGCTCCATACAAATTGTGTAAAATTTTACTTTTATTTATGGAAAAATTGAAACAGCTTTCGACAAAAATTTATCAAGAATCATTGAGAATTTCGAGACATAATTTGTACTTTAGAACATGATGCAAGTACAGAAGTTGTTCCACTTCTTCTTCTTGGCCGACGTTGCCACCATTTGACATAAACTGTCCTAAAAAAATTATTGTCTCAAAATGTTATTTGTTTTACAATTCTACTTGCCTCTTTATTATGTTAAAACGAAGCGAAAAGTATCTGAAATATGTACTGAATGTGTGAAGCATAGGCAAAGCTACTACATAAGATTTAGGGTGAGAGACTCTACCGCGAGTAAATTTTTTTGGTAAATTTTTTGAAAGAAAACCGGCTTAAAAAGAAACATCTATTGCATCTCGGTCTTGTGGCGCTTAATTCCGCATAGTGATTTATAAGCTAAAGAAAAGTAACACAGAGACTGCAATTTTACTTAGTAATTCTAAAAGAAGTAAAACGCTGCTACTTCGTTTGTTCATAAGATGAACGGATATACTTCTATCACTGCTCTATTCATCAGATACAATGGAGTTAAGTTGATGCGGCTGAACAATATCGTTGTGAATATAAAGAAATTCTTGATTATTTTGCACCTTTTGTTATCGTTCGAATCGCTGAACTGTCGAACAAATATCTCAAATATTCAGTACAGCAAAGTGTTCTTTATTTGTAACACTGCTATGGTACTAGACAATTAAATTACTCGCATACTTCATTTACGAAGTTTTAGAATCAACTCATTGGCCATCACTTGAACTGCGCTGCTTTTATACTCACAGTTTTCCTCGTTCGCCTATTTCTGTCGGAATCTAGATTTTCCGCGAAAAGTGATTGCTTATTTATTTTTCGTTTCTGTATCTCATAGTTCCCTACTTTTTTATCGTTTCTGTATCTCATATTGGATTCGGCTACATACATACCCTTTATTGCTGTTAACGTGTTTTTGAAATATTTTCTGCGCTTTTAGCTGCTGCTTACATGTATGTATTTGTGGCCGTTTTCTGTCATCTGCTTGTTTTGCTGTTATTGTGCAAGATTTATTTACTGACAGCATAGTGACGTGTTGAAACTGCTAATACTTGCTGTGTTTTTTTTACATCTATAGACGTTTACGCTTAAACTTTAAATGGACTGCTAAGCGTCAAACTTTAAATACACCTCTGAAATTGCTGCGCATAAAATTTGTACTACTAAATTTCAATACGCATTATACTCAGATGTAACCGAAATATGTGTCAATGTTTCACCTCAACACTAATTCTATGTTTCACCTCTAAAAATTGTGTGTATTCACTATTCATCGCAACCGATTCAGCTATATGTTATACATTATGGCCACCAGTGTCTCCGTTTTTAGGTACACCCTGTTCAGTAGCTAGTTATTTAACCACTGCCGCTAGATGGGTCTCCTAAGCATTATCGAAGCGAGGATAAGCGTTTTTTTTTACGCGCAAACGTAAACGTATACGCTTGTAAAAAAAACACGGCTAATATTAACACCTTAAAATAGTTAAGAGGTTTTTTTAAGTTCCAAAGGCAGGGCATGAATCCCATGTGTGCGGAAATTTGAGAATGCGCCCAACCTGTTGCATAATCATAACTCTAATATACCGACACGGGGTTGAAAGGTACTTAGCTTATATCAGTCCTCCTAATAAGCAAACAAGACGTAGTCGCGACTTCCGAAATGTTGAAGGGGGAAAAAGAAACTGCTTAGCATTTGTCAGCAGAGCAGTTTTCCCACTTAAGAGGGCAAACTTTAAGAAGCACTACTCTCATTAAGGTAGTATAGATAGATAAATAGATAATTAATTGAGGATCGCACTGCAACTATTGGTCTATTGTGCCCTCATCTTCCTCACAGCACCTCATCCAAGCCGACCTCCCTGATGAACACTTGGCTTGAGGGATTTAATGTGAGAATGCTCTGGCCATGGGAGTATACAGATTTGTCTTTATTTATTGTTGTACCATAAAAATCCCCAAAAAAAAATTTTAAATTTTCAAAATACATTTTGTTGGGTTAGCGATGCTATTTCAGCATTTGATCGATTGATTTGACAGTTAACACAGTTTATATCAAATACGTCCAAGTGGAATTACCTTGTTTTCTTGTATCATGCTTCAGACCATTACTAAAAATTTAGAAAATCACGCAAGTTTTTAAAAACTTATTGAATTTTCGAACTTTTCGAAAACGTTTTAAGAAAGTGGTTTGTATAGTATTCTTTTAAATAGGTAAGGAAGAAGAAAAAAATGCATTGAATTTGCTAATACTGTCTGCTGCTATTTTTTTATGCACAAGTGTATGTATATGTACAGAGATATATATATATCTAAAGAAATTTAAAACACGCTACTTGACCTATTTTTATATAACTGTTTTTTTAACAAATTTTAATTTTTGAATTTTGTTTCAATTAAATTTTTTTTTAATAAATTGTATTTTTATATGTATGTATATTACATGCTATAGATACATTTTTAGTTTAAAATCTGTTTGCTATATAATAATGTAATATGTATGATATCCTTTAAATGTTATCAAAACTTCTGAGTTTTATATATGTGACCCGTCCTATGAAAAGGTGGCTTATGATTCACAAAATAAATTGCGAGAAACAGCTGTTAACAGCTGTTTTTGTTTGAGTGATAAGCCACCTTTTCATAGGCCAGGTCACATATACATTAACCAGGGTCGATTTGTATGTATGTAAGTTAACCGATATCGCGCCATCGATTTTTCGATAGGATTTGGGCTCAGGAAAAAAGTTCCACTACGCATACCCAAAAAAATAATTTTCGAGCCTGCGAATTTTTTTTTGCTTTTTTTTTGATTTTTAAGGTTTTTTTCATGACCTACTAAAAAGTGTTCATGTATACCCTGTCCGACCCAAAAATTAAATTTTTTTTATTAGGTCATGAAAAAAACCAAAAACCTTAAAAATCAAAAAAAAATTTCGCAGGCTCGAAAAATATTTTTTTGGGTATGCGTAGTGGAACTTTTTTCCTGAGCCCAAATCCTATCGATGGCGCGATATCGGTTAATAAATCGACCTAATATATGTATGTTGCATTTATTAAAAATGAAGCACTTTTCGGCATATCCGGGTATACATACCTAAAGGCTGAAACACAATATGGACGAAAGATGAATTACGCAGAGAGGAGTAATGTCGGGTAATAGATGTTTACTAAATTAAAATTTTAGCATCTCTGTTCGCAATGAAAAGTTTATACGATGCCCACAAAAAACCTCTTCTTAGTTCACTCTCTCATTCGTAGGCCAGCCTTGAACTTCGTTCCGAACTACGTCAAATTCCACAAAGTTAATAGAGTGAACCCTCTCGTTTGGTGATAATGCATTCTGAATCACGTTGTAAACTACGCTCAACTCGATTATTTCTTAAGTATTTATCGGATGTTTAATGAACTCTGACAGAAATGCCTGCTTCCATTCAGCAAAGCTATTTTCTGGCGGCCAAGTCGAGCTGAATTCGTCTTTCGTCATATGCCAAAATCTATTTAAGCCTTCTTAAAAAATCCTTGCGCAATTTCTGGATAGCTGCATCAAATATACGAAGAGCTCTTCCGTTGCTTATGATATACTTTTCGACTTAAGAAAAACATATTGTGGTAGAATGTACATACATATTTTTGTACAACTAAGTGTTCTTTCTTAAAAGTACCAATTTCCTTTAACTATTTTGATGTATTCCCTTTAATTTAACAACTGAAAAAACTCCTAAGAAATGGCAGAGAAATCTCCCCCTCACTCACATTTATAATACCTACTTTTCTCCCAAAACCGGTTCCCTGCTTTTTACAACATTGTTCAGAATAGGAGGCAAGGGAGAAGTGAAAAGTCTCACAAGGAATTTTTATTTAGAATTGGGCTGAAAAACAAATAATTAGAAAGAACTAAAATGAACGCAAACAAGGAAATTCTTAAGAAAAAAACGAATCATAAGTTTGTTAAATCTAAGAATAAGGCTAAGTACGAAAGTAAGAAATTTTCATACGGTAATTCAATATTTTTCCATCATTACCAACGAAAAAAAAACAAATAAGCTATTGAAACACGTTAGATGAACTTCGTTGATGTGGACAATATCGATTATATTATTGATCTCTAACTTGGCAGGAGAATATGAGTGGCGAAAAATTCATCGGTCTTCGTTACTGTGTTTCGGCCTTTATGTTTTTTTTGCTATATAATATACAGCGGGGAACATGCATGCGATACAGGGTGTTCCATCAATGCATTTCAATTCAGTTTAATTTTTTGTTGTATAAAACCGGTTTCGTACAGTTTCAATTATTTCCTTTTTGATACAGGCGCCTGTCGGAGCTTATCTCCGTCAGGCATAGTATAATTAAATTAGGCCGTACCAGAAATTGTTTTTCTTTTTCTACTAAATGGGCTAAACGGTTTAGGTTTGGCCATAGATAACTGGCTGTTAAAACAAAAGCCGAACCATTATTGATTTTGGATTTAATCGTCTGTTCATATCTTAATGGCGGCCGCTATGGTGTGATGGTAGCGTGCTCCGCCTAACACACCGAATATCCTGGGTTCACGCCCCGGGCAAAGCAACATCAAAATTTTAGAAACAAATTTTTCAATTAGAAGAAAATGTTTCTAAGCGGTGTCGCCTCTCGGTAGTTTTTGGCACGGACAACTCATCTGCCTTTCAGATGCCGTTCGGAGTCAGCATAAAACAAGTAGGTCCCTTCACGCCAATTTGTAGGAAAAATTAAAAGAAGCACGACACAAATTGGAAGAGAAGCTCGGCCTAAAATCACTTCGGAGGCTATGGCGCCTTACATTTTTTTTTAAGTAATAGGACTTTAGAGATATCTTGAGCAAGATACTAAAGTTAACAACTGAGATCGGTTGAGTCGCTCGTGTGTAATGTCCATCAATCCAAATGTTGTTGTTGTGGTAGCAGTGCTTCGCCCCATCCAATAGGCGCGAACAATCACAAATTGTCATCGGTACCCTCTAGCGGGAGTCCAAGGAAACTTGCGGTTTCAGCAGGGGTGGACCAGTGTGAGAAGGGTGTTATAAGGGATGGTTGGTGTCATGTGGGGACATGCATTATATATGTCGGGGTTGATTCTGGAATCGAAGTTTAGCTAGAGCGACGCGCGTCTCCCTAGGGAGAGTGCGTTCCTCTTCTGCGAGTTTTGTGTATTTTTATATTCGTAAAATTTAATGGGTTTTAGACGGATTTTTTAACAATATATATCTTTGGCTGGTTCGAAATAGCTGTTACATCAGGCTGTATGCTCAAGTCCTTTCAGTTTGTCTATTATAATAAAATTTAGTAAAAAAAAATGTATACTTTTTAAGAAACCATTTGTAGCTGCTTGAGAAAAAAAATAAATTTCTGAGACGGCCTAATACACTTATGGCGCTTTCTTTTGTGGAGAAAATATTACCCCCATGCTGCTCTTTTAGACTAACACTTTTGAACTAGATCACTTTGCAAACGGAATACGAGGGAGCTGAGAAGAACTAACAGGGTGATATTATTTTCAGGAAAAGAAAACGCCATTAGTCATACCATTTTAAAAAATTCTGTAATTTACGACTACCAGTAATTAGTACAATTTTAATTACACTGATAGGTAATGCCACTTCGTTTTCAATACCAGTATAATTGTACTATCTACCATGAAATAATGCTTGTAATGCAAAAGCAAACGGACTATCAACAGCAATTTATTTTAGCAGCAATCATTTTCAGTTGTTGAGCAATAAAATTTTTCTGATAATGCAACTGCCATTGAAATATCAGTAAACTGAAGTATTGGTGGTAATGCAAGTCACCCAGCCATGGAAAACACTGTCAAATTCACTGTATATTCTCATCACATCGTCGACAAAATTTCATCGTAAATAATTCAAAAGTAAAAGTTAGCGGATTGCTGCATATCTTGCGCCGTTGCTACTGTCGCAATGTCCGACTGTTCCTTCCCCGTTTGTGTGCGCTCCATGGACATCGCAGCCGCCGCTGCCCCTGCAGCAGCTGCATTGGTCATCCACTCTGCCGACCTTTCCAACTAAAATCATAAATGCTGATATTCGCTCATATCATAAATAGGTATGGAACCCATAACGCTGTGCAGATGCGGATATGCCACTGAGAGTGGCGGCATTTGTCCAGCCGCCGCTGCCGCTGCAGCAGCACTGTTACTATTTTTACTACTTGTCGATGCTGCAGCAGCTGAAGTGAGTGCGCTACCACTACCAGAGCCTCCACTACCACCAGCACCACTTGAGGTCGGTGAGAGCCCTACCATTTGTGAGACATTCAAGCTATGCGGGTGATGATGATGCGTTTGTTCCATACTCGTCGAAGCAGCTGTAGCATGATGATGCTGATGATGTTGATGATGATGATTATTGAGCGTTGTTGTGGGTGATAATTGTTGCGCCTGTTGATGTGATTGCGCATGCGCATTGGTATGTTGATGATGTGGCGATAGTTGGTGATGCGTTTGTTGTTGTTGTTGCTGGTGATGGTGGTGATGATTGCTGTTAGCTGAATTGTGCGCTTGTTGTAATAGAGAACTTTCCATTTCCGAATCGCTAGATGAGTCCAAATGTTGCTTGTCTGATGCGCCACTGTAATGAGAAGAACGGGAAAAGAAAATTGTTAGATATCTTTTGATAGAGCTTTGCATTTTAGTAAACAAATATGTTTTATCAAGTTTTATACAAAGAAAATTCCGTAGCGGTACCAAGTCCAATACTCATGGGAAGACTCTCCTTCACAAATTTACTTCTACATAACGCCCCGCTTGGAGTCGTACAGATGGAGATAATAGTCGGCCCAATGGAAGACAAACACATTTTTGTTCTCCGCGCGGAAAACTAGCGCGTTTGAGTTGTTCGTAAAATATGAACCGTGTTATTCTTCCATGGGAATTTGAATCGTGCCAGTCCTCCATAGGACCAACGATATACATAAATATTGCGTTTAATTTGTTCTTTTATCACCCAGAGGTCATAAAAGGGACTGGACAAACTGTAAATCAAAACAGTTGTGGATAGGTCAATTACCACCAAAGGCTTCGATGTCAAAAGACAACGTTTCGATTCGGCCGCGAATATCTGAATTAATCATCGCTAGGACTTAATCTGGTTTGTTTTGCGTTTGAATTTGGGTTAACCTCTTCGTGGAGCTAACCTTTCCGTGGAGCTCTAAGGTTTCTAAAACGAAACACATCCAGGTGTCCAATCGGCCACGCAGTTTTTATCTCAAAACCATGTATAGGCCGTCGCTGGCTTCGTTCGAATTAAGGGTTGTGGTTTCTTTAAAATCGTTGGAAAACATTGTTTGAACCTCTTCGAGTCGTTTATTGTGTTGATATTCTGACAGGGTGGGTAATTGATGTATTTTGGAACGATTTTCCGTCATCGCTTGTCAAATTTGGTTTGGGACAAAACCGGTTTCGGCATTCCGCCATCATCAGTGTCTATTGTCCTTCTCTCTTCATTATGTTTCTAGCCCAGGATCTCGGACCTTTTTGAGAAAAAACTTAACGCAAAATCGGATCTATGAAGCAGCGGGTTACAATGCCCACCAAAAAGGCCGGGTGAACGGATACGGGGTTGGTCTCGCAATCATTACATATGACGTGCGCAGTATTATCTTTTCAACACCGACATCGGACTTAAGGACAACATATCAGTAGGTATGTGTGTATAGTCGTCCGGTCCGTTGATGCCACCTCTGAAATAAATACACATGTGCCCACTCCGTCTCATATGTTGCTCGACAGAATATCACTTCAAAACTAGGGCTTTAGTCATAGCCAAAAATTGTACAATTTTCGGTGACTTCAATGCATAACAGCTCTTGTGATGTAGAATACAGGAACTAAAGGAAAAAATAAATAATACGACTTTAAGGCACAAGTGGTAAGAACTGTCCCAGTTCACCACCCAGTCGGTTACTCTCCTCACTCAGTCTAAGAGGTACGGGAGTTTTTCAAGATTATAGATGCGGTCTAGTGCCACATTTCAACTCATGAGATGAAGGTACAAGTACCGAAGCTTACCGGGTTCTTATTAGACAAAGGACTGCTCCCTCAAACTCGCAAACTTCGGAGAGTGTCTACGCGTCTACATAACATAAAAGCAATGATGCGTCCTCTTCCATAATGATGGCAGTGGCTAAAAAGCCATCAAAGGGCTAACAATATTCCTTCACCTTTGTCATCACTGAAATATGGAAGCAGAAAAGAGTTGTACCCATACTGAAACTTGTGAAACCAGCCAACCAAAGCGAGTCATATCGTCCGATGCATCTTCCGAGACGTTAGAAACTATTTAGCTCTCTTCTAACAGCGCAAGCAAGATAATCCTCTCTACATGGCGTGTTGAAACCCTTCAAATGGCAAACAGCGCCACTCTCTAAGTTGTAGAGGAAACATCCCTTCCCCAGAGGCCTGTCGATTTCAGAAACGAAACATTGAAATTAAGTAGGATTAAGCGAGGGTGTGACAGTTTCGTTCCCATCCCCCAAACATTCGCCATAATGATTAAGAGGTTCTGTTTAATCTAGGTAATTCACAAGGTCTGCTGTGTTGACGGTACTATGCCGGATATAGATGCGGTATGTTCCAGCACCATTAAGGTACTAGCGCGACCATTTGGTATATGACTTAATGTGACTACATTGAATCTTCTAGGCCATACCGGCCACCAGCCCTTATTTCCATGAGGAACTTAGGGTCGCCAGAGCCTAGCCTGCTAAATATTTGTATGATACATGCATATTTGTAACAGGATGCGACTCGCGTAGATGATGTTGACAACTGGGTTGCGGAAGCTATGAATTGCGCTTGTCAACCCCACGCAAGGTTTTCTAGTCGTCGTCTGTGCTATGTTTCAATAAAAAATTTACAACGGATATGACACTTTGTGAGCTGCTTAATTTTTTCAGAAAAGAAAAAAGAGACATAATTTCCTCACGGCACATTAAATAATTACGTCGCTGTTAATACCAATCAATTTGTTCCCATTTGAATAGAAAATTACTGATGGCAACACTCTGATAAAATCTATTGAAATTATCATATCTAACATCAAAAAAATGTAAAAAATTTATATAAACGACTTAACAGTGACTATAACTTTAATGCGCCCCATCGCTACCACCACAGCCTTCCGAAGATTTTATTTATGCATGTTTGTAATGTGTGGTACCAAGCATTTGAAGAATCGTTCGTGAGTACTCAGCGGTTCTGTTGAGTACTTCCATGGCAGTCGGACTTACTTTCATATCGGTATACGAAATGAATCACCATTATCATGTAAATTATGCATTAATCCAAATGAATATCCAGCAACTTATTGACAAATTTTCGCCTACAGAGAGAAAACTTATAAGGGACTACGGAAACCCGCTAGAATAAAATGCGCTATATTTGTTTGTCTATAAGCTTATACTACATTTACACTGCACCAAATGAGTCATTTTGGGTGAAAAAATTTCAAATGCGATGCATTTCTACATACGAAATGACTCATTTGATCGCATTTCATCGTATTTGGCCTGCAAATGCAATCCACTCATGCAATCCGCACACGCTTTTGACATTTCCGAACTAAAGGGCTAATTAAACTTCTTTGGGAAAAACTTTAGAACAACTAAGGCATGACGTAGCTGAATGCGTTTGTAATCATTTCAACTATCGTAGGAGTGCGGGTTCGACTCCCACTCCCGGGAGAAAAGGCTTTGAAGAGATTTCAGGTAAATCGAAACAGCTGCGCTTGCTCCTGATGTCACGTTGTTTAAATTTTTCCCAAATATTAAAAAATATAAACTTCCTTAACCCTAACGCCATAGTCGTAACCATACCCATATCTATATCCATCTCCAATGTGATCGATTAAAGGTGCTTAACCTAAAAATCGTGAAAATTTCATAAAAACGAAGGAGACGCAGAAAATTACAAACATATTCCACAAAAAATAAGTCTCTTAGTCATAACGTATCCAAAACAATGAATAAGATCTACAAAATCTTATAACTTTAAACGAGCAATTCTTGTATATTCGTATATTTGTATGTTTGTATAGCCGAACGATCTCGGGAACGGCTCAACCGATTTAAATGAAATTTGGCATATAGATAATGTATCACCTTCTAAGACTTTCTACCTAGGTGTTGCCACTCAGAATGTTTCACAAGGTCGCCACCTATTCGAAATTAAAAAAAATTCCTTGAGATATGCGGATATGGGTATCAGACGAAAGGTATTTCACTCCGCATTACAATAGGGACATTTTTGAGTAGGGTTGCCATTTAGGGTTGGGGTAGTTAGACGAAATAGTACTCTACTTACTCATATTCTATTAAAGCTTTAAAGGAGAACATTAAAGTTAAAAATCTTCGTAAAAAAATCGTATACATGATTCGACTTAATTTTCTTAATTTCAAACACGCTAATAAAATTGAAATCAATATCAAGGTACCGTGGCAAATTCTAGCAAAATATATTGAAATGCATATTTTTGGCAAATATGAAATGAATAATTGCAATTTCTCACAGATTACTATTAGAAAGATTTCTACCCGTAGCAAAAAGATATCTCACCAAGGTAATTTTTTGAACACTAGAGGCATATGTTCAATTTGAAAACGACATCTAACCATTTAACTACTTACCAACAGATGGCGCTTAGGGAAGTAAGTTGACATTTAATTAAACTAACTGATAGTTGTCATTCGTGAAATTTACAAGTTTTTGGAATGTAACAAAATTGTGAGACTTTCATAGTGTATAACTAAAAAAATTTTGAAATTAATAATTCGGCGCATGAAGATACTCGACCTAAATAACTTAGTTATCGAGTTCACTAATTGTCATAACAATCCCTTATACTATAGGCTAGAATTACCCATTTCAAATTTTTCATTCCAGTTCATTTTGCGGTTAGTGTTTGATATGTTTTGAAATCTATTTTTAAGGAAATCAAATATTGGTAAGTAAAAATATATAATATATGTACATATAAAAAAAGTAGAGTTTGATTAGTGATGACATGTAGAACAAAGAATGTTATGCGGCATACTCGAAGATTGCCGAGCAAAGCTCGGTCGCCCAAGGTACTGTTATTAAATTCACTAACTCAAATATTTTTAGGTTATGGATATGGCGAGAAACCAAATACCAATTGGTTGGCTATGGTATGGTTGTGGCGTTAGCGTTATGGTATGGCACCATTAATCGATTACATTGATTTCCATAAAGGTAGGTTCGATCAGGTGTTTTATCTGGTTATGGTTATATGGTTATAAGTCACCATTAATTGGCCCTTAAAAGAAACCCCGCAAGTACGTATTGGTTGAACGACGTATCGCAACCTTAGTGCTGTACCAGAGCTAGAAATAAAAGTTTCTTTTAGTTTTTTGAAGCCGAGCGGACAATTATACCAAAAACTGCTTTGTATTTTTGAAATTTGTTTGCTTTTATGTTTAATAAATTACGCCAGCGCATTTTTTTTGCGATGATTTGCTGTCCTGGCATTCGACTGTTGCAGGGAAGGAAATACGAATGGGGCCAATGTAAACGCTTTCAAATGACCAGTGAAAATGTAATATTCGGTAAGGTTGAGTGGCAGCTACCTCGGGTAGAATAAACTCACTTCGACAGCCTTCTCTTCTCTTGTGACTTTAGCTATTAATGACAGATAAATTTTGTGAATTTTGCTTGGTTTTTTTTTAGATTGAGTGTTCACTTATTTTGTCACATTTTTGGATTGACATGCGACGTTTTCCCAGTTGAACTCACCGTAAACGTTCCTATGGCATTTTTAAAGTGAGTTTCGGTTTCATTCGACTTTTTTCTGATTTTTGAAAAAAATTTACCGGGACTCATCATTCATTCATTCAATCACTCATTTTGTAATTCCTATAAGACACGGAGCTGTCTTTAGAGAAACCGGTTGTTGTTGCTGCATTTAACCCACTGAGCGAACACCCTTGGTGTTACCAATTGGCAGCAGTAAGCAGAGCGAAGACAGTTACTGGCGCGTCTTGCTGGACCGCCATAACCGCTTAAACGCTTAAGCGCCAATTAAGTAAGCAAGCGAACACCTAAATTCATAAATTGTTATCAAAATGATCTTATAGTAGATTTAGGATTCCGACAAAATTTACAACAAGATTAAAAAAAGCCTCTACATCTTTTAAAAGTTCCCCAAGGACAGCCGCCTATAAGGAGAAAGAAATATTTGAGGAATCACCTTTTAAGACTCATATTGTATAATTTCGTCTGTGAAAACAGAATTTTTAAAGCATATACCGCTAACTGACTGCCTAAAAATTCCGTAATCTTGGTCCCGATGTCTCTTAAAGCTAGATGCCAAGATGCCATGGCTGAATTAGTAAGATCGTATGCGATCCACCACAATTTAGGGGAAGAGTTAACTTTGGACATTAGACTTAATTCGTGGACATTATTCGCATCTTAGCTACTGCGGGTAAATAAGCATCTAACCCTTTGAGTAATTTGCGAACGACATCTTTGATCTCGAATGGAGCCTTAATTACGAGATGTTGTAAAGAGGCGTGGATAGTGATTCGAGACCTTTCTCTCACACGGTCACCAATGGCTGCTCTTCCTGCCGCAGAACACATGAAAAGAGCGACACTAAGTAAATAAGCAGGGCATGCGCATTTTAACAACAGGTGCATATTTCTCTAATGAATGAAAGCGAGCTAGGTGAGATATTTGATCTTATCGGGACATCAGACTGTTTTCAGTGCTTGTCAAGGTGCTGGAGAGACTGATGGTGGCGAGGCTTAGGAGACGAGGTATAAAAAAAACATGAACATATGTATATTAAGAATGCGGTTAAAAGTTGGAGGACAGTGAGCGCTTGGAGAAAGCTTGAAGACGCGGAAAAAAAATTGTGGAGGAGTTATTAATCAGGCAAACGACTTTTGATCGATATCGTGGCGCTTTAGATGGCGTTTACAGGTTTACAGGTGTGTTTTATGTAAAAGCTAGGAACATTGCAGCTACAATGAGGGAGGTACAAGTAGATCCGGAAGATTTCGTTTGAAGCAGAAAGGTCGAGATTTAGTTTTAAGTAAGCATAAACAGATACTAAAGAGTCGGTACTGCAAGGAACAGGGGCATCATTGGGAAACTTCAAATGCAAATGTTAGATATCCAAATGCAGAAGAGTTTTTGACTCGAATGTGATGTTGCAAAGGAACCGAAAGTCGTGAACCGTAAAAATTTATCAATTATTGAAAAATTTAAAATTTCTCTATTTAATGAGATAAAATATTTAATTTTAAAATCTAAAAAATTAATATATAAAAACAATAACTAACAATATATAGTATATAAAAATTAAAGTTAATCATTTTCAAAATACAAGCAGGATAGCCTAGCAGTTTCATCGTGTGATTCGAGGTTCGAATCTCGGTGAAACCTTTGATAACATTACGAAATTGCCTGATGATGATTGCGTGGCGGTTTTCGAAATGGTACCATAGCAATATGCCAGTGAATGTTTCTTTCTTTTCAGTTTCTCTTAGAAAAACGTAATAATTGAATATTCAATTATTATAAGCCGGTGTTAAGCCCATGAATTCTTAAATAATAAGTATAAATTGAACACACCATTAAACAAACAAACATTAATAAAATTTATTAATATATAATTTTAAAATTTTTGATTTTTATAGATTATTTTATCGTAAAACTTTTAGCTACTAAATTTGATAACCTCGGAAATAAAGTATCAAAATTTTGGATTTTTTACAAAATCCCAATTTTTTTTTAAAGCCAGAATTTAAGTATATATATGTTAAGATAGTCCTCGAACTAAAAAAAAGGTGGTTAGTGTGTCCACCGTGCAATGGCAATTGGTACCAAACTAAATGAGCTTTTGGGCGGCCGTCAAACGACTCTTTGACCTGTGTGCTTTGACGCCGGGGGTTGATGACGCCGGAAGGTGGTTACGTTGTACCCCTCATACGCTATCTTCACTACTTTGGAGAGAGAAAAATTCTTTGGAACCGGTTTTTCTGATCTGTGCATCACTAATACATATATGTATGTATGTATTTGCATTATCAAACAACCCATTTATTACGCCTCAATCGTCAAAATTGTTTTTCTCTTCAATGCAGACACATATACCTATGTACATACATTCAGGCATATCTACACAATATTTGTTGTTGCCATTAATGGTTTTGTATTCAGCAGTTGTTGTTGTTGCAGTTGGCTTTTGTAGTTAATGCTGCCGTTGCTATTGCCGCTGCTCTTTTCAGGATATCAAATTACACTCGACTATAGAGAAAAATAAAATAAGCAACAACAGCACCAGTGCCATTCAACATTCACCAAAAACAAAACAACAATAACATACACTTAGGCTTCTGCAACGCTATGGTCGAATACAACGAATGTTGCATGAAGCATTGCTGAGTGATAGGATACAACAAGCAAACGGCAATCATAAGTTTATTGCTTTGTTGTTGTTTTCGCTTACTGAGCTACTGTAATGTACTACATAGAGATAATGTTGATGTTGTATATCTGACGATGTTGATGCAAAGTACCGACGGGGATTTGCTATGCCGCAGTACTTCATATTCAAATATGCTTGTTAACGTTTTCAATTGTGATTGCCTATCTTCTCTCTCGCACAAAATCAACGACAAGCTGAGTTGATCATCAGATGATGCTGATCAGAGATATACGACAAATATCTACATTGATTCTACAACAAAGCTGTAAGCATAAACAACTAGATCTGGGTCATTAACCAAACTTGTGATGAGAAGATGTACTTACACGCATAAATATCTTTGTACTTATGTATGGATGTATGTACATTTGTACAGGTATAGCTGATCTTTCAACAAAGGTATTGCCAGCGTTGCCAGCATTTTAAGAAAAAAGTTTGTAATTAAAAATTTAGACATCAAGAAAATCACCACTTATTTTCTTCTAAAAAGAAATTTATTAGCATTTTGATCCTTTCTCGTTTTATTAAATGTAAATTTTATTCCAATTATACCTTTTTGGGTTTTGGGGAGTGTTTTGGTCGAAAAATTGACCCTTTCGCCATTTTTATTTCGGAGGTTCGAAAATTATTTTTTTGTGTATACGTTAGGGCTGGGACTATCCGCATATTCGAATATCCGGATATCCATACGGATATCCGTTGACACGGATAAAATGCGGACGGCATAGATATCCGGTTAATATTCGTTTGTGAAACTATCCGGATATCAGGATTTATGAAGATCCGGTTAATAACCGTATTTTTGGATATCCAATGAAGGCAATAAATTGATGTACCATATATGTTTATCTGACATTAATAACAATAAATTCGTGGGGCATTTAAATCAATTAACAGCGTTTTTTCGCAATATATACAAATGGCACTGTTCTTATTTTCACTTGTTTGTAAAATTGTAGCTTTTTAATTTTCGATGTTAATTTAATAATCTACAAACATATTTTGTGAATAATTTTTCGATGTTTGCTTCGTTCATTATGCAGATATTCAACTTTTATATTCCAGTATCCGGACATACGGATATCCGGATTTTTCGTTTACGTATCCGAATAGCCGAACAGCGGATATCCGGATTTCCCATTTATGAATCTGGATATCCGGATAGCCGGATTTTTTGCTTAGCTATCCGATTATTCGAATATCCGGTTTATCCGGATAGTTGAAAAATACGAATACAGTTCACAGCCCTAGTATGCGTAGTGGAACTTTTTTTCCTGTGCCCAAATCCTATAGAAAAATCGATGGCGCGATATCGGTTAATAAATCGGCCCAGTCTAATAAGTATACCGGATTGATCAAGATCTGAGTTGATTAAGCCATATTTGTCTGTCTGTTTGAACGCAAACTACTCCAGTTTTCGCGATATCTTGGTGTGGTTTTGTCAGCGGGCACATTTTGGTGTCGGATTAGACATTTGTCGGAACCTACCGGATCGGACCACTCAAGCATATATCCCCTATACAACCGATTTTTTAGAAAAGAGTTTTTTTTGTAATATCTTTCTCAATTTATTAGTTAGTAGCTTCAAATTTAACAATATGCTTTACTTTATGGCACATATTATTTTCTGAAAAAAAAATCGTAGAGATCTATCGTATTTATAGCATAAGTATATCCCATACAACCTATTGCTCATATAAGGAACATTTCGCAATTTCTACACAAGCTACAAGCTTAAAATTTCACCAAATGTATACGTATATAGTATATATTGTTGTCTGAAAAAATCGTAGAGGTTGGTCATATATATAGTAGTACCCCATACAAACCGATAAGGAGCCATTTCAGCTAGAAGCTTCAAATTTCACCAAATCCTTACGTATACATCATATGTCTATTGTTCAGGTAAGTGATTCAAGGTTATATATACATAGATATCTCATGCAGAGCACAGGAAACATGCAACTTTGTATCTTCACACAAACTACCGATACATTTTTCTACCTTTCATGAAAATGAAATGGTATATTAAGTTTGTCACGAATATCAAAACTGTAAGTCCTTAAAAGAGAAAAGATAGACCCACCAATAATTACACCAAATTGATCAGGTTGACAATCTGGTTAAGAGAACGTTTTTAAAAAGGAGGCGGCCTAAGGGCCTGTTAATATTCAAATAGATACCTCCTTTGGTATAGGGACCATACACGGTGCGTTTGACTCGTGAGTCATTTGTATACGTGATGACTCGCTGTCATTATTACACAAATTTTGATTTCCACGTGTAATGTGTCATGTTAGAATTATGTCGGCGCAGCTAACAGTAATATGTTTCGCGTCTTACCGATGACTTAAGGCTCATTCTATAATCGCTCTAATTATTTGAGTATTTGTTAAAAGAGCCAGCTAAAATAACTCCAATTTAAAAATAAATCTCTACTTATGGCAACGCTGATTTTTGTAGATTGGAATTTTATGATTTGATATGAGACAAGATTTCAAAGGCTGTTAAATTTGATGATGGCTTTGAAATTATGATCATCGTCTACGAAAATTCCAACAATACTACATAAATAAAGATTTAGCCCCATACTTATGTAGACACAAACAACTGTTATCAAAGTATTTAAAAAAAAATAATGTGAATCCGAAAACTTAAAAAAAGAAAAAAAAAGCAAGCGTCGGCAAAGTTCGAATGATGTACCAGACATTATGGCTCTTTCTAGTATTTGATTCATACAGGTCGCGTGGAATGCATAATTGCCATACCGCGTCATGCCAATTGCTTTCCAGATTTTCAGAACATCACTAACGCTGATGATCATCATACATTAAAGTTAAGCCCTATGGCATAAATCACGTCGGACGCTTTGGTGCAGAGATATGTAGATACATCTAAAATACTTACTTGGGAAAGTCTTTCTATATGGGTTCTCCCCTTGCCAGTGGTTTGTTAAGCTTTCCAAATGTATCACCGACATGAAAAGGTTTTCAAAAATAGTTCAACTGTCATAGCAGATGCTTTTCCGAGTTATTCGGACAATTTGTAAGAGACAAAATAAAAAGGAGCGTTTCACACATCTCATAAAAAGGCCGGCCTTAATCTTGTCGAACAAGAAAAGAATGTGTAAAAAATTATCGCTGTTTTGATCTAGGCATGTGATATGTAGGGGCGGTTCATTTGAATTGGATAGACTTAAATTTATCAAAAAGCAATTGCGCCAAGCTTGTGAAGTGGAAAAAAGTGAGTGTTATTAAAGACCATATTTGGGGCCTCCCAAAGATAGACTGTTGTGAGGCTATGAGAAACCGCTTTCCGAGGAAATCCAGAATGGTGCTTAGCTTTAGAAATGTGCTACTTTCTTGTTTTAGGAGTCCAAGTATTCTTAGACTTCGTTTCGCGACGACATCACATTTGAGAAGTATGTGATTTGCAGTCTCTAGTCGCTATAGCAGAACCAACAGAGAATGTTTGACCGCCTATCTGGTTTGTGCATTTGGCGTTATAGTCTGCAGCGATCTGTGTATCTGTATGCTTGTTAAAATTCTAAGGTTGCTTTTTGTGAGTTTAATCACGTATTTATAATGCTTTGTGTGTATCCTCCTATTAGTGCCTTTGCCTGTCGCAGTCCTGGACTTTCACGCCAGTGATGTTCTCAAAGGCATGCCTTTTCCTGCCTGAGCTCTTCCCTTATTGTGCGTGCTCATATTGCCATGATAGGTTCTGACCATATTAGCTCTGCGGACGCTGCCTTCCTGGTCGCTTACTCGTTTCCATCCACCCCTCTGTGCCTCAGTAAACAAGCCAACTGAATGATGTTATTAACCCATAAACGATTCAATCTTTTCACGCACTTAAGGATTTTTGATGATGCAAAGGAAGAAGATTTTGCGTAGAGCGCGCCTGACTGTCGCAGAGTATAACGATTCCCTCATAAGTGTCGCCTCTTTGCAGATTGGTGCACACCGGCTTTTGGCGATAACCTCAGTCTGGAAAATGCTCGGATATTTTCCGAGTGGTATGGACATTTTGGTTCTGGGACGAAGAACACCGCTCCGAAGCCCCTTCTGCGTTTTTTTTTAATTTTATTCGGTTTACTTTTTAATTT
>JARSSU010026563.1:0-16687 GCA_029619165.1 Eurosta solidaginis | reverse complement strand
TCGTAAAATCTGTGTCTCAGATGTCTATCGCTACACGACCTGGTCGTAACAGTTTATGTGCCCTGGAATCTTGCGCGTAGAAAAACACACATATCAGGCTTCACCACCTGAGTTATGACTGACACATACGTGCTGGCACTTATATAGATAAATAGCGCATAACAAACTCTCTAGTGTCAATATGCTATAAAGCAACAGTCTCCAAAAATCGAAGTCACCCCTGGTCCACCTTATGGCGATATCTCGAAAAGGCGTCCACCTATAGAACTAAGGCCCACTCCCTTTTAAAATACTCATTAACACCTTTCATTTGATAGCCATATCGTACAAACACATTCTAGAGTCACCCCTGGTCCACCTTTATGGCGATATCTCGAAAAGGCGTCCACCTATAGAACTAAGGCCCACTCCCTTTTAAAATACTCATTAACACCTTTCATTTGATACCCATATCGTACAAACACATTCTAGAGTCACCCCTGGTCCACCTTTATGGCGATATCTCGAAAAGGCGTCCACCTATAGAACTAAGGCCCACTCCCTTTTAAAATACTCATTAACACCTTTCATTTGATACCCATATCGTACAAACAAATTCTAGAGTCACCCCTGGTCCACCTTTATGGCGATATCTCGAAAAGGCGTCCACCTATAGAACTAAGGCCCACTCCCTTTTAAAATACTCATTAACACCTTTCATTTGATACCCATATCGTACAAACACATTCTAGAGTCACCCCTGGTCCACCTTTATGGCGATATCTCGAAAAGGCGTCCACCTATAGAACTAAGGCCCACTCCCTTTTAAAATACTCATTAACACCTTTCATTTGATACCCATATCGTACAAACACATTCTAGAGTCACCCCTGGTCCACCTTTATGGCGATATCTCGAAAAGGCGTCCACCTATAGAACTAAGGCCCACTCCCTTTTAAAATACTCATTAACACCTTTCATTTGATACCCATATCGTACAAACAAATTCTAGAGTCACCCCTGGTCCACCTTTATGGCGATATCTCGAAAAGGCGTCCACCTATAGAACTAAGGCCCACTCCCTTTTAAAATACTCATTAACACCTTTCATTTGATACCCATATCGTACAAACACATTCTAGAGTCACCCCTGGTCCACCTTTATGGCGATATCTCGAAAAGGCGTCCACCTATAGAACTAAGGCCCACTCCCTTTTAAAATACTCATTAACACCTTTCATTTGATACCCATATCGTACAAACACATTCTAGAGTCACCCCTGGTCCACCTTTATGGCGATATCTCGAAAAGGCGTCCACCTATAGAACTAAGGCCCACTCCCTTTTAAAATACTCATTAACACCTTTCATTTGATACCCATATCGTACAAACACATTCTAGAGTCACCCCTGGTCCACCTTTATGGCGATATCTCGAAAAGGCGTCCACCTATAGAACTAAGGCCCACTCCCTTTTAAAATACTCATTAACACCTTTCATTTGATACCCATATCGTACAAACAAATTCTAGAGTCACCCCTGGTCCACCTTTATGGCGATATCTCGAAAAGGCGTCCACCTATAGAACTAAGGCCCACTCCCTTTTAAAATACTCATTAACACCTTTCATTTGATACCCATATCGTACAAACACATTCTAGAGTCACCCCTGGTCCACCTTTATGGCGATATCTCGAAAAGGCGTCCACCTATAGAACTAAGGCCCACTCCCTTTTAAAATACTCATTAACACCTTTCATTTGATACCCATATCGTACAAACACATTCTAGAGTCACCCCTGGTCCACCTTTATGGCGATATCTCGAAAAGGCGTCCACCTATAGAACTAAGGCCCACTCCCTTTTAAAATACTCATTAACACCTTTCATTTGATACCCATATCGTACAAACACATTCTAGAGTCACCCCTGGTCCACCTTTATGGCGATATCTCGAAAAGGCGTCCACCTATAGAACTAAGGCCCACTCCCTTTTAAAATACTCATTAACACCTTTCATTTGATACCCATATCGTACAAACACATTCTAGAGTCACCCCTGGTCCACCTTTATGGCGATATCTCGAAAAGGCGTCCACCTATAGAACTAAGGCCCACTCCCTTTTAAAATACTCATTAACACCTTTCATTTGATACCCATATCGTACAAACACATTCTAGAGTCACCCCTGGTCCACCTTTATGGCGATATCTCGAAAAGGCGTCCACCTATAGAACTAAGGCCCACTCCCTTTTAAAATACTCATTAACACCTTTCATTTGATACCCATATCGTACAAACACATTCTAGAGTCACCCCTGGTCCACCTTTATGGCGATATCTCGAAAAGGCGTCCACCTATAGAACTAAGGCCCACTCCCTTTTAAAATACTCATTAACACCTTTCATTTGATACCCATATCGTACAAACACATTCTAGAGTCACCCCTGGTCCACCTTTATGGCGATATCTCGAAAAGGCGTCCACCTATAGAACTAAGGCCCACTCCCTTTTAAAATACTCATTAACACCTTTCATTTGATACCCATATCGTACAAACACATTCTAGAGTCACCCCTGGTCCACCTTTATGGCGATATCTCGAAAAGGCGTCCACCTATAGAACTAAGGCCCACTCCCTTTTAAAATACTCATTAACACCTTTCATTTGATACCCATATCGTACAAACACATTCTAGAGTCACCCCTGGTCCACCTTTATGGCGATATCTCGAAAAGGCGTCCACCTATAGAACTAAGGCCCACTCCCTTTTAAAATACTCATTAACACCTTTCATTTGATACCCATATCGTACAAACACATTCTAGAGTCACCCCTGGTCCACCTTTATGGCGATATCTCGAAAAGGCGTCCACCTATAGAACTAAGGCCCACTCCCTTTTAAAATACTCATTAACACCTTTCATTTGATACCCATATCGTACAAACACATTCTAGAGTCACCCCTGGTCCACCTTTATGGCGATATCTCGAAAAGGCGTCCACCTATAGAACTAAGGCCCACTCCCTTTTAAAATACTCATTAACACCTTTCATTTGATACCCATATCGTACAAACACATTCTAGAGTCACCCCTGGTCCACCTTTATGGCGATATCTCGAAAAGGCGTCCACCTATAGAACTAAGGCCCACTCCCTTTTAAAATACTCATTAACACCTTTCATTTGATACCCATATCGTACAAACACATTCTAGAGTCACCCCTGGTCCACCTTTATGGCGATATCTCGAAAAGGCGTCCACCTATAGAACTAAGGCCCACTCCCTTTTAAAATACTCATTAACACCTTTCATTTGATACCCATATCGTACAAACACATTCTAGAGTCACCCCTGGTCCACCTTTATGGCGATATCTCGAAAAGGCGTCCACCTATAGAACTAAGGCCCACTCCCTTTTAAAATACTCATTAACACCTTTCATTTGATACCCATATCGTACAAACACATTCTAGAGTCACCCCTGGTCCACCTTTATGGCGATATCTCGAAAAGGCGTCCACCTATAGAACTAAGGCCCACTCCCTTTTAAAATACTCATTAACACCTTTCATTTGATACCCATATCGTACAAACACATTCTAGAGTCACCCCTGGTCCACCTTTATGGCGATATCTCGAAAAGGCGTCCACCTATAGAACTAAGGCCCACTCCCTTTTAAAATACTCATTAACACCTTTCATTTGATACCCATATCGTACAAACACATTCTAGAGTCACCCCTGGTCCACCTTTATGGCGATATCTCGAAAAGGCGTCCACCTATAGAACTAAGGCCCACTCCCTTTTAAAATACTCATTAACACCTTTCATTTGATACCCATATCGTACAAACACATTCTAGAGTCACCCCTGGTCCACCTTTATGGCGATATCTCGAAAAGGCGTCCACCTATAGAACTAAGGCCCACTCCCTTTTAAAATACTCATTAACACCTTTCATTTGATACCCATATCGTACAAACAAATTCTAGAGTCACCCCTGGTCCACCTTTATGGCGATATCTCGAAAAGGCGTCCACCTATAGAACTAAGGCCCACTCCCTTTTAAAATACTCATTAACACCTTTCATTTGATACCCATATCGTACAAACACATTCTAGAGTCACCCCTGGTCCACCTTTATGGCGATATCTCGAAAAGGCGTCCACCTATAGAACTAAGGCCCACTCCCTTTTAAAATACTCATTAACACCTTTCATTTGATACCCATATCGTACAAACACATTCTAGAGTCACCCCTGGTCCACCTTTATGGCGATATCTCGAAAAGGCGTCCACCTATAGAACTAAGGCCCACTCCCTTTTAAAATACTCATTAACACCTTTCATTTGATACCCATATCGTACAAACAAATTCTAGAGTCACCCCTGGTCCACCTTTATGGCGATATCTCGAAAAGGCGTCCACCTATAGAACTAAGGCCCACTCCCTTTTAAAATACTCATTAACACCTTTCATTTGATACCCATATCGTACAAACACATTCTAGAGTCACCCCTGGTCCACCTTTATGGCGATATCTCGAAAAGGCGTCCACCTATAGAACTAAGGCCCACTCCCTTTTAAAATACTCATTAACACCTTTCATTTGATACCCATATCGTACAAACACATTCTAGAGTCACCCCTGGTCCACCTTTATGGCGATATCTCGAAAAGGCGTCCACCTATAGAACTAAGGCCCACTCCCTTTTAAAATACTCATTAACACCTTTCATTTGATACCCATATCGTACAAACACATTCTAGAGTCACCCCTGGTCCACCTTTATGGCGATATCTCGAAAAGGCGTCCACCTATAGAACTAAGGCCCACTCCCTTTTAAAATACTCATTAACACCTTTCATTTGATACCCATATCGTACAAACACATTCTAGAGTCACCCCTGGTCCACCTTTATGGCGATATCTCGAAAAGGCGTCCACCTATAGAACTAAGGCCCACTCCCTTTTAAAATACTCATTAACACCTTTCATTTGATACCCATATCGTACAAACACATTCTAGAGTCACCCCTGGTCCACCTTTATGGCGATATCTCGAAAAGGCGTCCACCTATAGAACTAAGGCCCACTCCCTTTTAAAATACTCATTAACACCTTTCATTTGATACCCATATCGTACAAACACATTCTAGAGTCACCCCTGGTCCACCTTTATGGCGATATCTCGAAAAGGCGTCCACCTATAGAACTAAGGCCCACTCCCTTTTAAAATACTCATTAACACCTTTCATTTGATACCCATATCGTACAAACACATTCTAGAGTCACCCCTGGTCCACCTTTATGGCGATATCTCGAAAAGGCGTCCACCTATAGAACTAAGGCCCACTCCCTTTTAAAATACTCATTAACACCTTTCATTTGATACCCATATCGTACAAACACATTCTAGAGTCACCCCTGGTCCACCTTTATGGCGATATCTCGAAAAGGCGTCCACCTATAGAACTAAGGCCCACTCCCTTTTAAAATACTCATTAACACCTTTCATTTGATACCCATATCGTACAAACACATTCTAGAGTCACCCCTGGTCCACCTTTATGGCGATATCTCGAAAAGGCGTCCACCTATAGAACTAAGGCCCACTCCCTTTTAAAATACTCATTAACACCTTTCATTTGATACCCATATCGTACAAACACATTCTAGAGTCACCCCTGGTCCACCTTTATGGCGATATCTCGAAAAGGCGTCCACCTATAGAACTAAGGCCCACTCCCTTTTAAAATACTCATTAACACCTTTCATTTGATACCCATATCGTACAAACACATTCTAGAGTCACCCCTGGTCCACCTTTATGGCGATATCTCGAAAAGGCGTCCACCTATAGAACTAAGGCCCACTCCCTTTTAAAATACTCATTAACACCTTTCATTTGATACCCATATCGTACAAACACATTCTAGAGTCACCCCTGGTCCACCTTTATGGCGATATCTCGAAAAGGCGTCCACCTATAGAACTAAGGCCCACTCCCTTTTAAAATACTCATTAACACCTTTCATTTGATACCCATATCGTACAAACACATTCTAGAGTCACCCCTGGTCCACCTTTATGGCGATATCTCGAAAAGGCGTCCACCTATAGAACTAAGGACCACTCCCTTTTAAAATACTCATTAACACCTTTCATTTGATACCCATATCGTACAAACACATTCTAGAGTCACCCCTGGTCCACCTTTATGGCGATATCTCGAAAAGGCGTCCACCTATAGAACTAAGGCCCACTCCCTTTTAAAATACTCATTAACACCTTTCATTTGATACCCATATCGTACAAACACATTCTAGAGTCACCCCTGGTCCACCTTTATGGCGATATCTCGAAAAGGCGTCCACCTATAGAACTAAGGCCCACTCCCTTTTAAAATACTCATTAACACCTTTCATTTGATACCCATATCGTACAAACACATTCTAGAGTCACCCCTGGTCCACCTTTATGGCGATATCTCGAAAAGGCGTCCACCTATAGAACTAAGGCCCACTCCCTTTTAAAATACTCATTAACACCTTTCATTTGATACCCATATCGTACAAACACATTCTAGAGTCACCCCTGGTCCACCTTTATGGCGATATCTCGAAAAGGCGTCCACCTATAGAACTAAGGCCCACTCCCTTTTAAAATACTCATTAACACCTTTCATTTGATACCCATATCGTACAAACAATTCTAGAGTCACCCCTGGTCCACCTTTATGGCGATATCTCGAAAAGGCGTCCACCTATAGAACTAAGGCCCACTCCCTTTTAAAATACTCATTAACACCTTTCATTTGATACCCATATCGTACAAACACATTCTAGAGTCACCCCTGGTCCACCTTTATGGCGATATCTCGAAAAGGCGTCCACCTATAGAACTAAGGCCCACTCCCTTTTAAAATACTCATTAACACCTTTCATTTGATACCCATATCGTACAAACACATTCTAGAGTCACCCCTGGTCCACCTTTATGGCGATATCTCGAAAAGGCGTCCACCTATAGAACTAAGGCCCACTCCCTTTTAAAATACTCATTAACACCTTTCATTTGATACCCATATCGTACAAACACATTCTAGAGTCACCCCTGGTCCACCTTTATGGCGATATCTCGAAAAGGCGTCCACCTATAGAACTAAGGCCCACTCCCTTTTAAAATACTCATTAACACCTTTCATTTGATACCCATATCGTACAAACACATTCTAGAGTCACCCCTGGTCCACCTTTATGGCGATATCTCGAAAAGGCGTCCACCTATAGAACTAAGGCCCACTCCCTTTTAAAATACTCATTAACACCTTTCATTTGATACCCATATCGTACAAACACATTCTAGAGTCACCCCTGGTCCACCTTTATGGCGATATCTCGAAAAGGCGTCCACCTATAGAACTAAGGCCCACTCCCTTTTAAAATACTCATTAACACCTTTCATTTGATACCCATATCGTACAAACACATTCTAGAGTCACCCCTGGTCCACCTTTATGGCGATATCTCGAAAAGGCGTCCACCTATAGAACTAAGGCCCACTCCCTTTTAAAATACTCATTAACACCTTTCATTTGATACCCATATCGTACAAACACATTCTAGAGTCACCCCTGGTCCACCTTTATGGCGATATCTCGAAAAGGCGTCCACCTATAGAACTAAGGCCCACTCCCTTTTAAAATACTCATTAACACCTTTCATTTGATACCCATATCGTACAAACAAATTCTAGAGTCACCCCTGGTCCACCTTTATGGCGATATCTCGAAAAGGCGTCCACCTATAGAACTAAGGCCCACTCCCTTTTAAAATACTCATTAACACCTTTCATTTGATACCCATATCGTACAAACACATTCTAGAGTCACCCCTGGTCCACCTTTATGGCGATATCTCGAAAAGGCGTCCACCTATAGAACTAAGGCCCACTCCCTTTTAAAATACTCATTAACACCTTTCATTTGATACCCATATCGTACAAACACATTCTAGAGTCACCCCTGGTCCACCTTTATGGCGATATCTCGAAAAGGCGTCCACCTATAGAACTAAGGCCCACTCCCTTTTAAAATACTCATTAACACCTTTCATTTGATACCCATATCGTACAAACACATTCTAGAGTCACCCCTGGTCCACCTTTATGGCGATATCTCGAAAAGGCGTCCACCTATAGAACTAAGGCCCACTCCCTTTTAAAATACTCATTAACACCTTTCATTTGATACCCATATCGTACAAACACATTCTAGAGTCACCCCTGGTCCACCTTTATGGCGATATCTCGAAAAGGCGTCCACCTATAGAACTAAGGCCCACTCCCTTTTAAAATACTCATTAACACCTTTCATTTGATACCCATATCGTACAAACACATTCTAGAGTCACCCCTGGTCCACCTTTATGGCGATATCTCGAAAAGGCGTCCACCTATAGAACTAAGGCCCACTCCCTTTTAAAATACTCATTAACACCTTTCATTTGATACCCATATCGTACAAACACATTCTAGAGTCACCCCTGGTCCACCTTTATGGCGATATCTCGAAAAGGCGTCCACCTATAGAACTAAGGCCCACTCCCTTTTAAAATACTCATTAACACCTTTCATTTGATACCCATATCGTACAAACACATTCTAGAGTCACCCCTGGTCCACCTTTATGGCGATATCTCGAAAAGGCGTCCACCTATAGAACTAAGGCCCACTCCCTTTTAAAATACTCATTAACACCTTTCATTTGATACCCATATCGTACAAACACATTCTAGAGTCACCCCTGGTCCACCTTTATGGCGATATCTCGAAAAGGCGTCCACCTATAGAACTAAGGCCCACTCCCTTTTAAAATACTCATTAACACCTTTCATTTGATACCCATATCGTACAAACACATTCTAGAGTCACCCCTGGTCCACCTTTATGGCGATATCTCGAAAAGGCGTCCACCTATAGAACTAAGGCCCACTCCCTTTTAAAATACTCATTAACACCTTTCATTTGATACCCATATCGTACAAACACATTCTAGAGTCACCCCTGGTCCACCTTTATGGCGATATCTCGAAAAGGCGTCCACCTATAGAACTAAGGCCCACTCCCTTTTAAAATACTCATTAACACCTTTCATTTGATACCCATATCGTACAAACACATTCTAGAGTCACCCCTGGTCCACCTTTATGGCGATATCTCGAAAAGGCGTCCACCTATAGAACTAAGGCCCACTCCCTTTTAAAATACTCATTAACACCTTTCATTTGATACCCATATCGTACAAACACATTCTAGAGTCACCCCTGGTCCACCTTTATGGCGATATCTCGAAAAGGCGTCCACCTATAGAACTAAGGCCCACTCCCTTTTAAAATACTCATTAACACCTTTCATTTGATACCCATATCGTACAAACACATTCTAGAGTCACCCCTGGTCCACCTTTATGGCGATATCTCGAAAAGGCGTCCACCTATAGAACTAAGGCCCACTCCCTTTTAAAATACTCATTAACACCTTTCATTTGATACCCATATCGTACAAACACATTCTAGAGTCACCCCTGGTCCACCTTTATGGCGATATCTCGAAAAGGCGTCCACCTATAGAACTAAGGACCCACTCCCTTTTAAAATACTCATTAACACCTTTCATTTGATACCCATATCGTACAAACACATTCTAGAGTCACCCCTGGTCCACCTTTATGGCGATATCTCGAAAAGGCGTCCACCTATAGAACTAAGGCCCACTCCCTTTTAAAATACTCATTAACACCTTTCATTTGATACCCATATCGTACAAACACATTCTAGAGTCACCCCTGGTCCACCTTTATGGCGATATCTCGAAAAGGCGTCCACCTATAGAACTAAGGCCCACTCCCTTTTAAAATACTCATTAACACCTTTCATTTGATACCCATATCGTACAAACACATTCTAGAGTCACCCCTGGTCCACCTTTATGGCGATATCTCGAAAAGGCGTCCACCTATAGAACTAAGGCCCACTCCCTTTTAAAATACTCATTAACACCTTTCATTTGATACCCATATCGTACAAACACATTCTAGAGTCACCCCTGGTCCACCTTTATGGCGATATCTCGAAAAGGCGTCCACCTATAGAACTAAGGCCCACTCCCTTTTAAAATACTCATTAACACCTTTCATTTGATACCCATATCGTACAAACACATTCTAGAGTCACCCCTGGTCCACCTTTATGGCGATATCTCGAAAAAGGCGTCCACCTATAGAACTAAGGACCCACTCCCTTTTAAAATACTCATTAACACCTTTCATTTGATACCCATATCGTACAAACACATTCTAGAGTCACCCCTGGTCCACCTTTATGGCGATATCTCGAAAAGGCGTCCACCTATAGAACTAAGGACCCACTCCCTTTTAAAATACTCATTAACACCTTTCATTTGATACCCATATCGTACAAACACATTCTAGAGTCACCCCTGGTCCACCTTTATGGCGATATCTCGAAAAGGCGTCCACCTATAGAACTAAGGCCCACTCCCTTTTAAAATACTCATTAACACCTTTCATTTGATACCCATATCGTACAAACACATTCTAGAGTCACCCCTGGTCCACCTTTATGGCGATATCTCGAAAAGGCGGCCACCTATAGAACTAAGGATCACTCCATTTTTAAAATACTCATTAACACCTTTCATTTGATAGCCCATATCGTACAAACACATTCTAGAGTCACCCCTGGTCCACCTTTATGGCGATATCTCGAAAAGGCGTCCACCTATAGAACTAAGGCCCACTCCCTTTTAAAATACTCATTAACACCTTTCATTTGATACCCATATCGTACAAACACATTCTAGAGTCACCCCTGCTCCACCTTTATGCGATATCTTGAAAAGGCCTCCACTTATAGAACTAAGGCCCACTCCCTTTTAAATACTCATTAACACCTTTCATTTGATTCCCATATCGTACAAACACATTCTAGAGTCACCCCTGGTCCACCTTTATGGCGATATCTCGAAAAGAGCGTCCACCTATAGAACTAAGGCCCACTCCCTTTTAAAATACTCATTAACACCTTTCATTTGATAGCCCATATCGTACAAACACATTCTAGAGTCACCCCTGGTCCACCTTTATGGCGATATCTCGAAAAGGCGTCCACCTATAGAAATAAGGCCCACTCCCTTTTAAAATAATCATTAACACCTTTCATTTGATAGCCATATCGTACAAACACATTCTAGAGTCACCCCTGGTCCACCTTTATGGCGATATCTCGAAAAGGCGTCCCACCTATAGAACTAAGGCCCACTCCCTTTTAAAATACTCATTAACACCTTTCATTTGAGAGCCATATCGTACAAACACATTCTAGAGTCACCCCTGGTCCACCTTTATGGCGATATCTCGAAAAGGCGTCCACCTATAGAACTAAGGCCCACTCCCTTTTAAAATACTCATTAACACCTTTCATTTGATAGCCCATATGTACAAACACATTCTAGAGTCACCCCTGGTCCACCTTTATTGCGATATCTTGAAAAGGCGTCCACTATAGAACTAAGGCCCACTCCCTTTTAAAATACTCATTTAAACCTTTCATTTGATACCCATATCGTACAAACACATTCTAGAGTCACCCCTGGTCCACCTTTATGGCGATATCTCGAAAAGGCGTCCACCTATAGAACTAAGGCCCACTCCCTTTTAAAATACTCATTAACACCTTTCATTTGATACCCATATCGTACAAACACATTCTAGAGTCACCCCTGCTCCACCTTTATTGCGATATCTTGAAAAGGCCTCCACTTATAGAACTAAGGCCCAACTCCCTTTTAAATACTATTAACCTTTCATTTGATACCCATATCGTACAAAACAAATTCTAGAGTCACCCCTGGTCCACCTTTATGGCGATATCTCGAAAAAGCGTCCACCTATAGAACTAAGGCCCACTCCCTTTTAAAATACTCATTAACACCTTTCATTTGATACCCATATCGTACAAACACATTCTAGAGTCACCCCTGGTCCACCTTTATGGCGATATCTCGAAAAGGCGTCCACCTATAGAACTAAGGCCCACTCACTTTTAAAATACTCATTAACACCTTTCATTTGATAGCCATATCGTACAAACACATTCTAGAGTCACCCCTGCTCCACCTTTATGCGATATCTTGAAAAGGCCTCCACTTATAGAACTAAGGCCCACTCCCTTTTAAAATACTCATTAACACTTTCATTGGTACCCATATCGTACAAACAAATTCTAGAGTCACCCCTGGTCCACCTTTATGGCGATATCTCGAAAGGCGTCCACCTATAGAACTAAGGCCCACTCCCTTTTAAAATACTCATTAACACCTTTCATTTGATACCCATATCGTACAAACACATTCTAGAGTCACCCCTGGTCCACCTTTATGGCGATATCTCGAAAAGGCGTCACCTATAGAACTAAGGATCACTCCCTTTTAAAATACTAATTACACCTTTCATTGATACCCATATCGTACAAACACATTCTAGAGTCACCCCTGCTCCACCTTTATGGCGATATCTTGAAAAGGCTCCACCTATAGAACTAAGGCTCACTCCCTTTTAAAATACTCATTAACACCTTTCATTTGATTCCCATATCGTACAAACACATTCTAGAGTCACCCCTGCGTCCACCTTTATTGCGATATCTGAAAAGGCGTCCACCTATAGAACTAAGGCCCACTCCCTTTTAAAATACTCATTAACCTTTCATTTGGTACCCATATCGTACAAACAAATTCTAGAGTCACCCCTGGTCCACCTTTATGGCGATATCTCGAAAAGGGCGGCCACCTATAGAACTAAGGATCACTCCTTTTAAAATACTACATTAACACCTTTCATTTGATAGCCATATCGTACAAACACATTCTAGAGTCACCCCTGGTCCACTCGAATCGGGTATGCCAACATTGGGCAGTGCACAACCGCTCTTTCAATGTTTGGAAAGCTACTTCTTGCTCCTTCTTCCATTCAAAAGCTTTATTTTTCTTGTTAGCTCGTGGAGACTATGGGCTACGCTGGCAAAATTTGGTACAAATCGGCGGTAATATGTGCACAGCCCAAGGAAACTTCTCAATTCATGCAGATTCTGTGGTCTTGGCCAATCCTTTACTGCCTCTATCTTTTCATTCGCTGTACAGACACCTTCTGTCGTTACCTTGTGGCCCAATAATTTACTTCCTTTTTAAACAGCGTACACTTTTTGGGACTTAACTTCAGACCAGCGCCAGCTATTCTCTGGAAAACTTCCTCCAAGTTTCTTAAGATGTTCATCAAAACTCTTGCCCAATACGATGATGTCGTCCAGGTACACCAAGCATGTTTTCCAATGTAGTCCTTTCAGTACCTGGTCCATGAGTCTCTCAAAAGTAGCTGGTGCATTACAAAGTCCAAAAGGCATCACTGTAAATTGCCAAAGACCATCACCGACACTGAAGGCTGTTTTCTCTTTATCTTCCTCCTTCACCTCAACTTGCCAGAGCCGCTTTTCAAGTCCAGTGTGGAAAACCATTTCGTACCAGATAGCGAGTCCAGAGTGTCGTCAATTCTTGGCAACGGGTAGCTATCCTTTTTCGTAACGTCATTCAACTTCCGGTAGTCCACGCAAAACCTCATTTTTCCATCCTTCTTCTTTACAAGTACTACCGGTGAGCTCCATGGACTAGCTGATGGTTCGATGACGCCGCTGTCACTCATTTCTTGTATGATTTGACTCACAACTTCCCGCTTCGCCAGTGGAACACTACGTGGAGCTTGACGGATCGGCCTCGCATCTCCAGTGTCAATTTGATGTTTCACAACATTGGTGCGGCCTGGTTTGGAACCATCCTGGTCAAATATGTTCGCGTATTTTATGAGCAGTTGTTTTGCCTTACTCTGATAGGCTTCCTCTAGCCCATGCGTCCATGCCGTGATATCATTTGAAAGATCAGTATTTCCAGATGAAACGTGTTCCTGGAGCTGTTCACAGTTAATAACTACTTCGGCCTCTTGGCATCTTCCCAAAATAGCTCCTTTGGTCAAATTGAATGGTGACTTGAACTCATTGAGTACTCTTACCGGAATACGTCCATCTTGTTTTGTCATAGCCAGGGTTTTTCCTACAAGTATGTTCAGTGCTGATTTATTTGCTGCTTCGACAACCCACAATTTGTTTGTCCCACAATCTCCATCAACCTTTGCCCAGATGACTGCTTCTGATTTTGGTGGTATTTGCTGACTCTCTTCCACCAGCACTCGTTTACTGCTGTAGCCTCTCTCGTAGCCGAAATTAAGTGGCACATCCATGTTCTTATATCGCATCGTCTTGCTTTGCATATCGATTTTGATGCCTTGGTTGATTAAGAAGTCCACTCCAATTATGATTTCATCAACAATACCTGCCACTATAAAATTGTGTAGTACCGTGACGTTCCCAATTGCTACTTCACATTCTACTTCTCCAATTACCTGGGTGTCTTCTCCAGTGGCTGTACGCAATATTGCTCCATGCAATGGTCTTATCTTCTTGTTGACTAAATCCGCTCGAATGATGGAATGAGATGCACCCGTATCTACAGTCAGTAAACGTTCCTTTCCATCCACATGTCCTCCGACAGTAAGATTGCTCGACCTTCTTCCAATTTGTGAGATAGAGATTATGGGGCATTCAATTGAGGGAGTCAGCTGTCGCCCCTTGCTGCTGACTCGCTTTAGTTTAACGATTGATTTGTCTTGGAGATTTGCTCATCTCCTTCTGCTCTGCGTTTACGACCACCCACATTGTTGGAACTGTTAGGGTTGGTGTTGCAATAACGCGCAATATGCCCTGGCTTTCCACACTTAAAGCATTTGACTGCATCATTATTCTTCTGCTGCGTACCCTTCAATGCTTCCAAAATTGCGTCTACCCAGTCTGGCTTTTCCACTTCCACTCGATGAGCTTTGTACGCTGGCTTACTCAAAAGTGAGGCTGTTTCCTGAGTCAGTGCATGCGATACCGTTTCAGCAAACGTTAGTTTTGGATTCGCATATGTAGCCCGCTTCGTTTCCACATCTCGTATGCCATTTATGAAGCTCTGGATTTTTACCCTTTCAGTGTATTCCACGGGTGCGTCCGCATTTGCAAGATGAGCCAATCTTTCAATATCTGAAGCAAACTCCTGCAATGTCTCATTTGCTTTTTGGTAGCGGTTTTGCAACTCAATTTGGAATATCTGTTTCCTATGCTCGCTTCCGTAACGTCCTCTAAAGCGCTCATCAATGTTTCGTAGTGGTTCCGCTCGTACTCTGGGATGGTCTGTAAGATTTCCGCGGCAGGCCCTTTCAGTGCCACGAACAGAGCTGCAACTTTATCTTCAGCATTCCATTGGTTCACTGCTGCGGTCTTCTCAAACTGTAGCTTAAAGACCTGGAAAGGAACAGAACCGTCAAAGGATGGTGTTTTTACCTTTGGATTACTAGTTGAAACTGCTGGGCGATTTAGTTGCAACTGCTCGATACGTCCTCTCAAAGCATCCACCTCGGCCTCGATTTTTTCTTCAAACTGTAAAATTTTTGTATCTTGCGCCTCCAACTTCGAGGAAATACGTCCTTCTTGCTCTTCCAGTTGAGCAGAGATCTGCGATGATATCTGTGCTGAAATTTGAGCCGACATTTCGGATATCCGTGCCTCTTGTGCTTCCATCTTCGATGTAATCTGTGTCGACATTTCTGACATACGCGTTTCTTGTGCTTCAATCTTCGATGTTATTCGTTCTCCTGCGATTCAGTTGTGATGCATATAGTTTCTGCTCTTCATCTGGATGTCTATACGTTCTCCTGTGATGCCATATATGTCTTTGCTGTTCTGCCAGTTGAGATGACACTGTCGATGTTTGAGCAGATATTGCAGCTAAAATCATGTTCAAGTCTGTGCTGGTAACCGTCTGCGATGTTTCGGTTTTTCTCTTCAATTTTTGTTGTCTCCTCGCCATCAAGATGAAAGACATACTCTTCCACATCAATTCCTTCTGCTTCCATTGCCTCTCGTAGCCGTGCCTGAAGTTCGAGTTTAACGCCGCTTGTATTCAATCCACGGCTCTCCAACTCCTTCTTCAGTTGCTGGATCTTCAATTCACTAACTTTGCCATGTCCAAGTTGATTCGATCTCTGGAATTTATTCAACAATTCCTCTTCTGACACCAATTGTAACGAATTTTACTTGCAAATCCTCTTATTTGCCCTTTTGCTAGGTTCGTATCGCTAAACTGTTGAATAAATAACTCCAATATTGAATAATAGAAAAATGGCCTTTATTAAAGTACTTCACAATAACACTTATACTTTGCTACTCGCTGGCTTAATAACCAAACTGATTGATAACTCAAATGAAACTCTACTATTGGCCGCCAGATCGCGTGCTTAATCAATAACTGATTGATTGCTCAACTCAAACTGAGTTACAGCGCCTCTATATCTGTTGCCTTTTATACCCTTTGGTTCCTCGTTCGCATTTTTCCAGAATCTACTAGCATTGTCCATGAGCTCTCAAACTTCTCAGCTATATGCATGTGTTTGCGCATTGACTCTCCGCTGCTCGTATTCGTACATGGTACATATGTGTAGACGCAATTATTTATTCGTTTATGTAGATA